>OY804585.1:49027032-49338960 GCA_963680875.1 Bathymodiolus brooksi | reverse complement strand
TAACGTTTTCTCTGAGGGTAGAACTATAAATGTAGTTATAACTACAAGTTATTAACGTTTTCTCTGCGGGTAGAACTATAAATGTAGTTATAACTACAAGTTATTAACGTTTTCTCTGCGGGTAGAACTATAAATGTAGTTATAACTACAAGTTATTAACGTTTTCTCTGTGGGTAGAACTATAAATGTAGTTATAACTACAAGTTATTAACGTTTTCTTCTGAGGGTAGAACTATAAATGTAGTTATAACTACAAGTTATTAACGTTTTCTCTGCGGGTAGAACTATAAATGTAGTTATAACTACAAGTTATTAACGTTTTCTCTGAGGGTAGAACTATAAATGTAGTTATAACTACAAGTTATTAACGTTTTCTCTGAGGGTAGAACTATAAATGTAGTTATAACTACAAGTTATTAACGTTTTCTCTGAGGGTAGAACTATAAATGTAGTTATAACTACAAGTTATTAACGTTTTCTCTGAGGGTAGAACTATAAATGTAGTTATAACTACAAGTTATTAACGTTTTCTCTGAGGGTAGAACTATAAATGTAGTTATAACTACAAGTTATTAACGTTTTCTCTGAGTGTAGAACTATAAATGTAGTTATAACTACAAGTTATTAAAGTTTTCTCTGCGGGTAGAAATTATAAATATGTTATAACTACAAGTTATTAACGTTTTCTCTGAGGGTAGAACTATAAATGTAGTTATAACTACAAGTTATTAACGTTTTCTCTGAGGGTAGAACTATAAATGTAGTTATAACTACAAGTTATTAACGTTTTCTCTGAGGGTAGAACTATAAATGTAGTTATAACTACAAGTTATTAACGTTTTCTCTGAGGGTAGAACTATAAATGTAGTTATAACTACAAGTTATTAACGTTTACTCTGAGTGTAGAACTATAAATGTAGTTATAACTACAAGTTATTAAAGTTTTCTCTGCGGGTAGAACTATAAATGTAGTTATAACTACAAGTTATTAACGTTTTCTCTGCGGGTAGAACTATAAATGTAGTTATAACTACAAGTTATTAACGTTTTCTCTGAGGGTAGAACTATAAATGTAGTTATAACTACAAGTTATTAACGTTTTCTCTGAGGGTAGAACTATAAATGTAGTTATAACTACAAGTTATTAACGTTTTCTCTGCGGGTAGAACTATAAATGTAGTTATAACTACAAGTTATTAACGTTTTCTCTGAGGGTAGAACTATAAATGTAGTTATAACTACAAGTTATTAACGTTTTCTCTGAGGGTAGAACTATAAATGTAGTTATAACTACAAGTTATTAACGTTTTCTCTGCGGGTAGAACTATAAATGTAGTTATAACTACAAGTTATTAACGTTTTCTCTGCGGGTAGAACTATAAATGTAGTTATAACTACAAGTTATTAACGTTTTCTCTGAGGGTAGAACTATAAATGTAGTTATAATTACAAGTTATTAACGTTTTATCTGAGGGTAGAACTATAAATGTAGTTATAACTACAAGTTATTAACGTTTTCTCTGCGGGTAGAACTATAAATGTAGTTATAACTACAAGTTATTAACGTTTTCTCTGCGGGTAGAACTATAAATATTGTTATAACTACAAGTTATTAACGTTTTCTATGAGGGTAGAACTATAAATGTAGTTATAACTACAAGTTATTAACGTTTTTCTGAGTGTAGAACTATAAATGTAGTTATAACTACAAGTTATTAACGTTTTCTCTGAGGGTAGAACTATAAATGTAGTTATAACTACAAGTTATTAACGTTTTCTGTGCGGGTAGAACTATAAATGTAGTTATAACTACAAGTTATTAACGTTTACTCTGCGTGTAGAACTATAAATGTAGTTATAACTACAAGTTATTAACGTTTTCTCTGCGGGTAGAACTATAAATGTAGTTATAACTACAAGTTATTAACGTTTTCTCTGCGGGTAGAACTATAAATGTAGTTATAACTACAAGTTATTAACGTTTTCTCTGTGGGCAGAACTATAAATGTAGTTATAACTACAAGTTATTAACGTTTTCTCTGAGGGTAGAACTATAAATGTAGTTATAACTACAAGTTATTAACGTTTTCTCTGCGGGTAGAACTATAAATGTAGTTATAACTACAAGTTATTAACGTTTTCTCTGCGGGTAGAACTATAAATGTAGTTATAACTACAAGTTATTAACGTTTTCTCTGTGGGTAGAACTATAAATGTAGTTATAACTACAAGTTATTAACGTTTTCTCTGAGGGTAGAACTATAAATGTAGTTATAACTACAAGTTATTAACGTTTTCTCTGAGGGTAGAACTATAAATGTAGTTATAACTACAAGTTATTAACGTTTTCTCTGCGGGTAGAACTATAAATGTAGTTATAACTACAAGTTATTAACGTTTTCTCTGAGGGTAGAACTATAAATGTAGTTATAACTACAAGTTATTAACGTTTTCTCTGAGGGTAGAACTATAAATGTAGTTATAACTACAAGTTATTAACGTTTTCTCTGAGGGTAGAACTATAAATGTAGTTATAACTACAGATTATTAACGTTTTCTCTGCGGGTAGAACTATAAATGTAGTTATAACTACAAGTTATTAACGTTTTCTCTGCGGGTAGAACTATAAATGTAGTTATAACTACAAGTTATTAACGTTTTCTCTGAGGGTAGAACTATAAATGTAGTTATAACTACAAGTTATTAACGTTTTCTCTGCGGGTAGAACTATAAATGTAGTTATAACTACAAGTTATTAACATTTTCTCTGAGGGTAGAACTATAAATGTAGTTATAGCTACAAGTTATTAACGTTTTCTCTGCGGGTAGAACTATAAATGTAGTTATGACTACAAGTTATTAACGTTTTCTCTGAGGGTAGAACTATAAATGTAGTTATAACTACAGATTATTAACGTTTTTTCTGAGGGTAGAACTATAAATGTAGTTATAACTACAAGTTATTGACGTTTTCTCTGCGGGTAGAACTATAAATGTAGTTATAACTACAAGTTATTAACGTTTTCTCTGCGGTAGAACTATAAATGTAGTTATAACTACAAGTTATTAACGTTTTCTCTGCGGGTAGAACTATAAATGTAGTTATAACTACAAGTTATTAACGTTTTCTCTGCGGGTAGAACTATAAATGTAGTTATAACTACAATTTATTAACGTTTTCTCTGCGGGTAGAACTATAAATGTAGTTATAACTACAAGTTATTAACGTTTTCTCTGCGGGTAGAACTATAAATGTAGTTATCACTACAAGTTATTAACGTTTTCTCTGAGGGTAGAACTATAAATGTAGGTATAACTACAAGTTATTAACGTTTTCTCTGCGGGTAGAACTATAAATGTAGTTATAACTACAAGTTATTAACGTTTTCTCTGAGGGTAGAACTATAAATGTAGCTATAACTACAAGTTATTAACGTTTTCTCTGAGGGTAGAACTATAAATGTAGTTATAACTACAAGTTATTAACGTTTTCTCTGCGTGTAGAACTATAAATGTAGTTATAACTACAAGTTATTAACGTTTTCTCTGCGGGTAGAACTATAAATGTAGTTATAACTACAAGTTATTAACGTTTTCTCTGCGGGTAGAATTATAAATGTAGTTATAACTACAAGTTATTAACGTTTTCTCTGAGGGTAGAACTATAAATGTAGTTATAACTACAAGTTATTAACGTTTTCTCTGCGGGTAGAACTATAAATGTAGTTATAACTACAAGTTATTAACGTTTTCTCTGCGGGTAGAACTATAAATGTAGTTATAACTACAAGTTATTAACGTTTTCTCTGAGGGTAGAACTATAAATGTAGTTATAACTACAAGTTATTAACGTTTTCTCTGAGGGTAGAACTATAAATGTAGTTATAACTACAAGTTATTAACGTTTTCTCTGCGGGTAGAACTATAAATGTAGTTATAACTACAAGTTATTAACGTTTTCTCTGAGGGTAGAACTATAAATGTAGTTATAACTACAAGTTATTAACGTTTTCTCTGAGGGTAGAACAATAAATGTAGTTATAACTACAAGTTATTAACGTTTTCTCTGAGGGTAGAACTATAAATGTAGTTATAACTACAAGTTATTAACGTTTTCTCTGAGGGTAGAACTATAAATGTAGTTATAGCTACAAGTTATTAACGTTTTCTGTGCGGGTAGAACTATAAATGTAGTTATAACTACAAGTTATTAACGTTTTCTCTGAGGGTAGAACTATAAATGTAGTTATAACTACAAGTTATTAACGTTTTCTCTGCGGGTAGAACTATAAATGTAGTTATAACTACAAGTTATTAACGTTTTCTCTGCGGGTAGAACTATAAATGTAGTTATAACAACAAGTTATTAACGTTTTCTCTGCGGGTAGAACTATAAATGTAGTTATAACTACAAGTTATTAACATTTTCTCTGAGGGTAGAACTATAAATGTAGTTATAGCTACAAGTTATTAACGTTTTCTCTGCGGGTAGAACTATAAATGTAGTTATGACTACAAGTTATTAACGTTTTCTCTGAGGGTAGAACTATAAATGTAGTTATAACTACAGATTATTAACGTTTTTTCTGAGGGTAGAACTATAAATGTAGTTATAACTACAAGTTATTGACGTTTTCTCTGCGGGTAGAACTATAAATGTAGTTATAACTACAAGTTATTAACGTTTTCTGTGCGGGTAGAACTATAAATGTAGTTATAACTACAAGTTATTAACGTTTTCTCTGCGGGTAGAACTATAAATGTAGTTATAACTACAAGTTATTAACGTTTTCTCTGCGGGTAGAACTATAAATGTAGTTATAACTACAATTTATTAACGTTTTCTCTGCGGGTAGAACTATAAATGTAGTTATAACTACAAGTTATTAACGTTTTCTCTGCGGGTAGAACTATAAATGTAGTTATCACTACAAGTTATTAACGTTTTCTCTGAGGGTAGAACTATAAATGTAGGTATAACTACAAGTTATTAACGTTTTCTCTGCGGGTAGAACTATAAATGTAGTTATAACTACAAGTTATTAACGTTTTCTCTGAGGGTAGAACTATAAATGTAGCTATAACTACAAGTTATTAACGTTTTCTCTGAGGGTAGAACTATAAATGTAGTTATAACTACAAGTTATTAACGTTTTCTCTGCGTGTAGAACTATAAATGTAGTTATAACTACAAGTTATTAACGTTTTCTCTGCGGGTAGAACTATAAATGTAGTTATAACTACAAGTTATTAACGTTTTCTCTGCGGGTAGAATTACAAATGTAGTTATAACTACAAGTTATTAACGTTTTCTCTGAGGGTAGAACTATAAATGTAGTTATAACTACAAGTTATTAACGTTTTCTCTGCGGGTAGAACTATAAATGTAGTTATAACTACAAGTTATTAACGTTTTCTCTGCGGGTAGAACTATAAATGTAGTTATAACTACAAGTTATTAGCGTTTTCCTCTGAGGGTAGAACTATAAATGTAGTTATAACTACAAGTTATTAACGTTTTCTCTGAGGGTAGAACTATAAATGTAGTTATAACTACAAGTTATTAACGTTTTCTCTGCGGGTAGAACTATAAATGTAGTTATAACTACAAGTTATTAACGTTTTCTCTGAGGGTAGAACTATAAATGTAGTTATAACTACAAGTTATTAACGTTTTCTCTGAGGGTAGAACAATAAATGTAGTTATAACTACAAGTTATTAACGTTTTCTCTGAGGGTAGAACTATAAATGTAGTTATAACTACAAGTTATTAACGTTTTCTCTGAGGGTAGAACTATAAATGTAGTTATAGCTACAAGTTATTAACGTTTTCTGTGCGGGTAGAACTATAAATGTAGTTATAACTACAAGTTATTAACGTTTTCTCTGAGGGTAGAACTATAAATGTAGTTATAACTACAAGTTATTAACGTTTTCTCTGAGGGTAGAACTATAAATGTAGTTATAACTACAAGTTATTAACGTTTTCTCTGAGGGTAGAACTATAAATGTAGTTATAACTACAAGTTATTAACGTTTTCTCTGAGGGTAGAACTATAAATGTAGTTATAACTACAAGTTATTAACGTTTTCTCTGCGGGTAGAACTATAAATGTAGTTATAACTACAAGTTATTAACGTTTTCTCTGCGGGTAGAACTATAAATGTAGTTATAACTACAAGTTATTAACGTTTTCTCTGCGGGTAGAACTATAAATGTAGTTATAACTACAAGTTATTAACGTTTTCTCTGCGGGTAGAACTATAAATGTAGTTATAACTACAAGTTATTAACGTTTTCTCTGCGGGTAGAACTATAAATGTAGTTATAACTACAAGTTATTAACGTTTTTTCTGCGGGTAGAACTATAAATGTAGTTATAACTACAAGTTATTAACATTTTCTCTGAGGGTAGAACTATACATGTAGTTATAACTACAAGTTATTAACGTTTTCTCTGAGGGTAGAACTATAAATGTAGTTATAACTACAAGTTATTAACGTTTTCTCTGCGGGTAGAACTATAAATGTAGTTATAACTACAAGTTATTAACGTTTTCTCTGAGGGTAGAACTATAAATGTAGTTATAACTACAAGTTATTAACGTTTTCTCTGAGGGTAGAACTATAAATGTAGTTATAACTACAAGTTATTAACGTTTTCTCTGAGGGTAGAACTATAAATGTAGTTATAACTACAAGTTATTAACGTTTTCTCTGCGGGTAGAACTATAAATGTAGTTATAACTACAAGTTATTAACGTTTTCTCTGCGGGTGGAACTATAAATGTAGTTATAACTACAAGTTATTAACGTTTTCTCTGAGGGTAGAACTATAAATGTTAATAAACAAGTTATTAACGTTTTCTCTGAGGGTAGAACTATAAATGTAGTTATATCTACAAGTTATTAACGTTTTCTCTGCGGGTAGAACTATAAATGTAGTTATAACTACTAGTTATTAACGTTTTCTCTGAGGGTAGAACTATAAATGTAGTTATAACTACAAGTTATTAACGTTTTCTCTGCGGGTAGAACTATAAATGTAGTTATAACTACAAGTTATTAACGTTTTCTCTGAGGGTAGAACTATAAATGTAGTTATAACTACAAGTTATTAACGTTTTCTCTGCGGGTAGAACTATAAATGTAGTTATAACTACAAGTTATTAACGTTTTCTCTGCGGGTAGAACTATAAATATTGTTATAACTACAAGTTATTAACGTTTTCTCTGAGGGTAGAACTATAAATGTAGTTATAACTACAAGTTATTAACGTTTTTTCTGAGGGTAGAACTATACATGTAGTTATAACTACAAGTTATTAACGTTTTCTCTGCGGGTAGAACTATAAATGTAGTTATAACTACAAGTTATTAACGTTTTCTCTGTGGGTAGAACTATAAATGTAGTTATAACTACAAGTTATTAACGTTTACTCTGCGTGTAGAACTATAAATGTAGTTATAACTACAAGTTATTAAAGTTTTCTCTGCGGGTAGAACTATAAATGTAGTTATAACTACAAGTTATTAACGTTTTCTCTGCGGGTAGAACTATAAATGTAGTTATAACTACAAGTTATTAACGTTTTCTCTGCGGGTAGAACTATAAATGTAGTTATAACTACAAGTTATTAACGTTTTCTCTGAGGGTAGAACTATAAATGTAGTTATAACTACAAGTTATTAACGTTTTCTCTGAGGGTAGAACTATAAATGTAGTTATAACTACAAGTTATTAACATTTTCTCTGAGGGTAGAACTATAAATGTAGTTATAACTACAAGTTATTAACGTTTTCTCTGAGGGTAGAACTATAAATGTAGTTATAACTACAAGTTATTAACGTTTTCTCTGAGGGTAGAACTATAAATGTAGTTATAACTACAAGTTATTAACGTTTTCTCTGAGGGTAGATCTATAAATGTAGTTATAACTACAAGTTATTAACGTTTACTCTGAGGGTAGAACTATAAATGTAGCTATAACTACAAGATATTAACGTTTTCTCTGCGGGTAGATTTATAAATGTAGTTATAACTACAAGTTATTAACGTTTACTCTGAGGGTAGAACTATAAATGTAGCTATAACTACAAGTTATTAACGTTTTCTCTGCGGGTAGATTTATAAATGTAGTTATAACTACAAGTTATTAACGTTTTCTCTGCGGGTAGAACTATAAATGTAGTTATAACTACAAGTTATTAACGTTTTCTCAGCGGGTAGAACTATAAATGTAGTTATAACTACAAGTTATTAACGTTTTCTCTGAGGGTAGAACTATAAATGTAGTTATAACTACAAGTTATTAACGTTTTCTCTGAGGGTAGAACTATAAATGTAGCTATAACTACAAGTTATTAACGTTTTCTCTGCGGGTAGAACTATAAATGTAGTTATAACTACAAGTTATTAACGTTTTCTCTGAGGGTAGAACTATAAATATTGTTATAACTACAAGTTATTAACGTTTTCTCTGAGGGTAGAACTATAAATGTAGTTATAACTACAAGTTATTAACGTTTTCTCTGCGGGTAGAACTATAAATGTAGTTATAACTACAAGTTATTAACGTTTTCTCTGAGGGTAGAACTATAAATGTAGTTATAACTACAAGTTATTAACGTTTTCTCTGCGGGTAGAACTATAAATGTAGTTATAACTACAAGTTATTAACGTTTTCTCTGAGGGTAGAACTATAAATGTAGTTATAACTACAAGTTATTAACGTTTTCTCTGAGGGTAGAACTATAAATGTAGTTATAACTACAAGTTATTAACGTTTTCTCTGCGGGTAGAACTATAAATGTAGTTATAACTACAAGTTATTAACGTTTTCTCTGCGGGTAGAACTATAAATGTAGTTATAACTACAAGTTATTAACGTTTTCTCTGAGGGTAGAACTATAAATGTAGTTATAACTACAAGTTATTAACGTTTTCTCTGAGGGTAGAACTATAAATGTAGTTATAACTACAAGTTATTAACGTTTTCTCTGCGGGTAGAACTATAAATGTAGTTATAACTACAAGTTATTAACGTTTTCTCTGAGGGTAGAACTATAAATGTAGTTATAACTACAAGTTATTAACGTTTTCTCTGCGGGTAGAACTATAAATGTAGTTATAACTACAAGTTATTAACGTTTTCTCTGCGTGTAGAACTATAAATGTAGTTATAACTACAAGTTATTAACGTTTTCTCTGCGGGTAGAACTATAAATGTAGTTATAACTACAAGTTATTAACGTTTTCTCTGAGGGTAGAACTATAAATGTAGTTATAACTACAAGTTATTAACGTTTTCTCTGCGGGTAGAACTATAAATATTGTTATAACTACAAGTTATTAACGTTTTCTCTGCGGGTAGAACTATAAATGTAGTTATAACTACAAGTTATTAACGTTTTTTCTGAGGGTAGAACTATAAATGTAGTTATAACTACAAGTTATTAACGTTTTCTCTGCGGGTAGAACTATAAATGTAGTTATAACTACAAGTTATTAACGTTTTCTCTGCGGGTAGAACTATAAATGTAGTTATAACTACAAGTTATTAACGTTTACTCTGCGTGTAGAACTATAAATGTAGTTATAACTACAAGTTATTAAAGTTTTCTCTGCGGGTAGAACTATAAATGTAGTTATAACTACAAGTTATTAACGTTTTTTCTGAGGGTAGAACTATAAATGTAGTTATAACTACTACATTTATAGTTCTACCCTCAGAAAAAACGTTAATAACTTGTAGTTATAACTACATTTATAGTTCTACCCTCAGAGAAAACGTTAATAACTTGTAGTTATAACAATATTTATAGTTCTACCCGCAGAGAAAACGTTAATAACTTGTAGTTATAACTACATTTATAGTTCTACCCGCAGAGAAAACGTTAATAACTTGTAGTTATAACTACATTTATAGTTCTACCCTCAGAGAAAACGTTAATAACTTGTAGTTATAACTACATTTATAGTTCTACCCTCAGAGAAAACGTTAATAACTTGTAGTTATAACTACATTTATAGTTCTACCCGCAGAGAAAACGTTAATAACTTGTAGTTATAACTACATTTATAGTTCTACCCTCAGAAAAAACGTTAATAACTTGTAGTTATAACTACATTTATAGTTCTACCCGCAGAGAAAACTTTAATAACTTGTAGTTATAACTACATTTATAGTTCTACACGCAGAGTAAACGTTAATAACTTGTAGTTATAACTACATTTATAGTTCTACCCGCAGAGAAAACGTTAATAACTTGTAGTTATAACTACATTTATAGTTCTACCCGCAGAGAAAACGTTAATAACTTGTAGTTATAACTACATTTATAGTTCTACCCTCAGAAAAAACGTTAATAACTTGTAGTTATAACTACATTTATAGTTCTACCCGCAGAGAAAACGTTAATAACTTGTAGTTATAACAATATTTATAGTTCTACCCGCAGAGAAAACGTTAATAACTTGTAGTTATAACTACATTTATAGTTCTACCCTCAGAGAAAACGTTAATAACTTGTAGTTATAACTACATTTATAGTTCTACCCGCAGAGAAAACGTTAATAACTTGTAGTTATAACTACATTTATAGTTCTACACGCAGAGAAAACGTTAATAACTTGTAGTTATAACTACATTTATAGTTCTACCCGCAGAGAAAACGTTAATAACTTGTAGTTATAACTACATTTATAGTTCTACCCTCAGAGAAAACGTTAATAACTTGTAGTTATAACTACATTTATAGTTCTACCCGCAGAGAAAACGTTAATAACTTGTAGTTATAACTACATTTATAGTTCTACCCTCAGAGAAAACGTTAATAACTTGTAGTTATAACTACATTTATAGTTCTACCCTCAGAGAAAACGTTAATAACTTGTAGTTATAACTACATTTATAGTTCTACCCGCAGAGAAAACGTTAATAACTTGTAGTTATAACTACATTTATAGTTCTACCCGCAGAGAAAACGTTAATAACTTGTAGTTATAACTACATTTATAGTTCTACCCTCAGAGAAAACGTTAATAACTTGTAGTTATAACTACATTTATAGTTCTACCCTCAGAGAAAACGTTAATAACTTGTAGTTATAACTACATTTATAGTTCTACCCGCAGAGAAAACGTTAATAACTTGTAGTTATAACTACATTTATAGTTCTACCCTCAGAGAAAACGTTAATAACTTGTAGTTATAACTACATTTATAGTTCTACCCGCAGAGAAAACGTTAATAACTTGTAGTTATAACTACATTTATAGTTCTACCCTCAGAGAAAACGTTAATAACTTGTAGTTATAACAATATTTATAGTTCTACCCTCAGAGAAAACGTTAATAACTTGTAGTTATAACTACATTTATAGTTCTACCCGCAGAGAAAACGTTAATAACTTGTAGTTATAGCTACATTTATAGTTCTACCCTCAGAGAAAACGTTAATAACTTGTAGTTATAACTACATTTATAGTTCTACCCTCAGAGAAAACGTTAATAACTTGTAGTTATAACTACATTTATAGTTCTACCCGCTGAGAAAACGTTAATAACTTGTAGTTATAACTACATTTATAGTTCTACCCGCAGAGAAAACGTTAATAACTTGTAGTTATAACTACATTTATAAATCTACCCGCAGAGAAAACGTTAATAACTTGTAGTTATAGCTACATTTATAGTTCTACCCTCAGAGTAAACGTTAATAACTTGTAGTTATAACTACATTTATAAATCTACCCGCAGAGAAAACGTTAATATCTTGTAGTTATAGCTACATTTATAGTTCTACCCTCAGAGTAAACGTTAATAACTTGTAGTTATAACTACATTTATAGATCTACCCTCAGAGAAAACGTTAATAACTTGTAGTTATAACTACATTTATAGTTCTACCCTCAGAGAAAACGTTAATAACTTGTAGTTATAACTACATTTATAGTTCTACCCTCAGAGAAAACGTTAATAACTTGTAGTTATAACTACATTTATAGTTCTACCCTCAGAGAAAATGTTAATAACTTGTAGTTATAACTACATTTATAGTTCTACCCTCAGAGAAAACGTTAATAACTTGTAGTTATAACTACATTTATAGTTCTACCCTCAGAGAAAACGTTAATAACTTGTAGTTATAACTACATTTATAGTTCTACCCGCAGAGAAAACGTTAATAACTTGTAGTTATAACTACATTTATAGTTCTACCCGCAGAGAAAACGTTAATAACTTGTAGTTATAACTACATTTATAGTTCTACCCGCAGAGAAAACTTTAATAACTTGTAGTTATAACTACATTTATAGTTCTACACGCAGAGTAAACGTTAATAACTTGTAGTTATAACTACATTTATAGTTCTACCCACAGAGAAAACGTTAATAACTTGTAGTTATAACTACATTTATAGTTCTACCCGCAGAGAAAACGTTAATAACTTGTAGTTATAACTACATGTATAGTTCTACCCTCAGAAAAAACGTTAATAACTTGTAGTTATAACTACATTTATAGTTCTACCCTCAGAGAAAACGTTAATAACTTGTAGTTATAACAATATTTATAGTTCTACCCGCAGAGAAAACGTTAATAACTTGTAGTTATAACTACATTTATAGTTCTACCCGCAGAGAAAACGTTAATAACTTGTAGTTATAACTACATTTATAGTTCTACCCTCAGAGAAAACGTTAATAACTTGTAGTTATAACTACATTTATAGTTCTACCCGCAGAGAAAACGTTAATAACTTGTAGTTATAACTACATTTATAGTTCTACCCTCAGAGAAAACGTTAATAACTAGTAGTTATAACTACATTTATAGTTCTACCCGCAGAGAAAACGTTAATAACTTGTAGATATAACTACATTTATAGTTCTACCCTCAGAGAAAACGTTAATAACTTGTAGTTATAACTACATTTATAGTTCTACCCTCAGAGAAAACGTTAATAACTTGTAGTTATAACTACATTTATAGTTCCACCCGCAGAGAAAACGTTAATAACTTGTAGTTATAACTACATTTATAGTTCTACCCGCAGAGAAAACGTTAATAACTTGTAGTTATAACTACATTTATAGTTCTACCCTCAGAGAAAACGTTAATAACTTGTAGTTATAACTACATTTATAGTTCTACCCTCAGAGAAAACGTTAATAACTTGTAGTTATAACTACATTTATAGTTCTACCCTCAGAGAAAACGTTAATAACTTGTAGTTATAACTACATTTATAGTTCTACCCGCAGAGAAAACGTTAATAACTTGTAGTTATAACTACATTTATAGTTCTACCCTCAGAGAAAACGTTAATAACTTGTAGTTATAACTACATGTATAGTTCTACCCTCAGAGAAAATGTTAATAACTTGTAGTTATAACTACATTTATAGTTCTACCCGCAGAAAAAACGTTAATAACTTGTAGTTATAACTACATTTATAGTTCTACCCGCAGAGAAAACGTTAATAACTTGTAGTTATAACTACATTTATAGTTCTACCCGCAGAGAAAACGTTAATAACTTGTAGTTATAACTACATTTATAGTTCTACCCGCAGAGAAAACGTTAATAACTTGTAGTTATAACTACATTTATAGTTCTACCCGCAGAGAAAACGTTAATAACTTGTAGTTATAACTACATTTATAGTTCTACCCGCAGAGAAAACGTTAATAACTTGTAGTTATAACTACATTTATAGTTCTACCCTCAGAGAAAACGTTAATAACTTGTAGTTATAACTACATTTATAGTTCTACCCTCAGAGAAAACGTTAATAACTTGTAGTTATAACTACATTTATAGTTCTACCCTCAGAGAAAACGTTAATAACTTGTAGTTATAACTACATTTATAGTTCTACCCTCAGAGAAAACGTTAATAACTTGTAGTTATAACTACATTTATAGTTCTACCCGCACAGAAAACGTTAATAACTTGTAGCTATAACTACATTTATAGTTCTACCCTCAGAGAAAACGTTAATAACTTGTAGTTATAACTACATTTATAGTTCTACCCTCAGAGAAAACGTTAATAACTTGTAGTTATAACTACATTTATTGTTCTACCCTCAGAGAAAACGTTAATAACTTGTAGTTATAACTACATTTATAGTTCTACCCTCAGAGAAAACGTTAATAACTTGTAGTTATAACTACATTTATAGTTCTACCCGCAGAGAAAACGTTAATAACTTGTAGTTATAACTACATTTATAGTTCTACCCTCAGAGAAAACGTTAATAACTTGTAGTTATAACTACATTTATAGTTCTACCCTCAGAGAAAACGCTAATAACTTGTAGTTATAACTACATTTATAGTTCTACCCGCAGAGAAAACGTTAATAACTTGTAGTTATAACTACATTTATAGTTCTACCCGCAGAGAAAACGTTAATAACTTGTAGTTATAACTACATTTATAGTTCTACCCTCAGAGAAAACGTTAATAACTTGTAGTTATAACTACATTTGTAATTCTACCCGCAGAGAAAACGTTAATAACTTGTAGTTATAACTACATTTATAGTTCTACCCGCAGAGAAAACGTTAATAACTTGTAGTTATAACTACATTTATAGTTCTACACGCAGAGAAAACGTTAATAACTTGTAGTTATAACTACATTTATAGTTCTACCCTCAGAGAAAACGTTAATAACTTGTAGTTATAGCTACATTTATAGTTCTACCCTCAGAGAAAACGTTAATAACTTGTAGTTATAACTACATTTATAGTTCTACCCGCAGAGAAAACGTTAATAACTTGTAGTTATACCTACATTTATAGTTCTACCCTCAGAGAAAACGTTAATAACTTGTAGTGATAACTACATTTATAGTTCTACCCGCAGAGAAAACGTTAATAACTTGTAGTTATAACTACATTTATAGTTCTACCCGCAGAGAAAACGTTAATAAATTGTAGTTATAACTACATTTATAGTTCTACCCGCAGAGAAAACGTTAATAACTTGTAGTTATAACTACATTTATAGTTCTACCCGCAGAGAAAACGTTAATAACTTGTAGTTATAACTACATTTATAGTTCTACCCGCACAGAAAACGTTAATAACTTGTAGTTATAACTACATTTATAGTTCTACCCGCAGAGAAAACGTCAATAACTTGTAGTTATAACTACATTTATAGTTCTACCCTCAGAAAAAACGTTAATAATCTGTAGTTATAACTACATTTATAGTTCTACCCTCAGAGAAAACGTTAATAACTTGTAGTCATAACTACATTTATAGTTCTACCCGCAGAGAAAACGTTAATAACTTGTAGCTATAACTACATTTATAGTTCTACCCTCAGAGAAAATGTTAATAACTTGTAGTTATAACTACATTTATAGTTCTACCCGCAGAGAAAACGTTAATAACTTGTTGTTATAACTACATTTATAGTTCTACCCGCAGAGAAAACGTTAATAACTTGTAGTTATAACTACATTTATAGTTCTACCCGCAGAGAAAACGTTAATAACTTGTAGTTATAACTACATTTATAGTTCTACCCTCAGAGAAAACGTTAATAACTTGTAGTTATAACTACATTTATAGTTCTACCCGCACAGAAAACGTTAATAACTTGTAGCTATAACTACATTTATAGTTCTACCCTCAGAGAAAACGTTAATAACTTGTAGTTATAACTACATTTATAGTTCTACCCTCAGAGAAAACGTTAATAACTTGTAGTTATAACTACATTTATTGTTCTACCCTCAGAGAAAACGTTAATAACTTGTAGTTATAACTACATTTATAGTTCTACCCTCAGAGAAAACGTTAATAACTTGTAGTTATAACTACATTTATAGTTCTACCCGCAGAGAAAACGTTAATAACTTGTAGTTATAACTACATTTATAGTTCTACCCTCAGAGAAAACGTTAATAACTTGTAGTTATAACTACATTTATAGTTCTACCCTCAGAGAAAACGTTAATAACTTGTAGTTATAACTACATTTATAGTTCTACCCGCAGAGAAAACGTTAATAACTTGTAGTTATAACTACATTTATAGTTCTACCCGCAGAGAAAACGTTAATAACTTGTAGTTATAACTACATTTATAGTTCTACCCTCAGAGAAAACGTTAATAACTTGTAGTTATAACTACATTTATAATTCTACCCGCAGAGAAAACGTTAATAACTTGTAGTTATAACTACATTTATAGTTCTACCCGCAGAGAAAACGTTAATAACTTGTAGTTATAACTACATTTATAGTTCTACACGCAGAGAAAACGTTAATAACTTGTAGTTATAACTACATTTATAGTTCTACCCTCAGAGAAAACGTTAATAACTTGTAGTTATAGCTACATTTATAGTTCTACCCTCAGAGAAAACGTTAATAACTTGTAGTTATAACTACATTTATAGTTCTACCCGCAGAGAAAACGTTAATAACTTGTAGTTATACCTACATTTATAGTTCTACCCTCAGAGAAAACGTTAATAACTTGTAGTGATAACTACATTTATAGTTCTACCCGCAGAGAAAACGTTAATAACTTGTAGTTATAACTACATTTATAGTTCTACCCGCAGAGAAAACGTTAATAAATTGTAGTTATAACTACATTTATAGTTCTACCCGCAGAGAAAACGTTAATAACTTGTAGTTATAACTACATTTATAGTTCTACCCGCAGAGAAAACGTTAATAACTTGTAGTTATAACTACATTTATAGTTCTACCCGCAGAGAAAACGTTAATAACTTGTAGTTATAACTACATTTATAGTTCTACCCGCAGAGAAAACGTCAATAACTTGTAGTTATAACTACATTTATAGTTCTACCCTCAGAAAAAACGTTAATAATCTGTAGTTATAACTACATTTATAGTTCTACCCTCAGAGAAAACGTTAATAACTTGTAGTCATAACTACATTTATAGTTCTACCCGCAGAGAAAACGTTAATAACTTGTAGCTATAACTACATTTATAGTTCTACCCTCAGAGAAAATGTTAATAACTTGTAGTTATAACTACATTTATAGTTCTACCCGCAGAGAAAACGTTAATAACTTGTAGTTATAACTACATTTATAGTTCTACCCTCAGAGAAAACGTTAATAACTTGTAGTTATAACTACATTTATAGTTCTACCCGCAGAGAAAACGTTAATAACTTGTAGTTATAACTACATTTATAGTTCTACCCGCAGAGAAAACGTTAATAATCTGTAGTTATAACTACATTTATAGTTCTACCCTCAGAGAAAACGTTAATAACTTGTAGTTATAACTACATTTATAGTTCTACCCTCAGAGAAAACGTTAATAACTTGTAGTTATAACTACATTTATAGTTCTACCCTCAGAGAAAACGTTAATAACTTGTAGTTATAACTACATTTATAGTTCTACCCGCAGAGAAAACGTTAATAACTTGTAGTTATAACTACATTTATAGTTCTACCCTCAGAGAAAACGTTAATAACTTGTAGTTATAACTACATTTATAGTTCTACCCTCAGAGAAAACGTTAATAACTTGTAGTTATAACTACATTTATAGTTCTACCCACAGAGAAAACGTTAATAACTTGTAGTTATAACTACATTTATAGTTCTACCCGCAGAGAAAACGTTAATAACTTGTAGTTATAACTACATTTATAGTTCTACCCGCAGAGAAAACGTTAATAACTTGTAGTTATAACTACATTTATAGTTCTACCCTCAGAGAAAACGTTAATAACTTGTAGTTATAACTACATTTATAGTTCTGCCCACAGAGAAAACGTTAATAACTTGTAGTTATAACTACATTTATAGTTCTACCCGCAGAGAAAACGTTAATAACTTGTAGTTATAACTACATTTATAGTTCTACCCGCAGAGAAAACGTTAATAACTTGTAGTTATAACTACATTTATAGTTCTACACGCAGAGTAAACGTTAATAACTTGTAGTTATAACTACATTTATAGTTCTACCCGCACAGAAAACGTTAATAACTTGTAGTTATAACTACATTTATAGTTCTACCCTCAGAGAAAACGTTAATAACTTGTAGTTATAACTACATTTATAGTTCTACACTCAGAAAAAACGTTAATAACTTGTAGTTATAACTACATTTATAGTTCTACCCTCATAGAAAACGTTAATAACTTGTAGTTATAACAATATTTATAGTTCTACCCGCAGAGAAAACGTTAATAACTTGTAGTTATAACTACATTTATAGTTCTACCCGCAGAGAAAACGTTAATAACTTGTAGTTATAACTACATTTATAGTTCTACCCTCAGATAAAACGTTAATAACTTGTAATTATAACTACATTTATAGTTCTACCCTCAGAGAAAACGTTAATAACTTGTAGTTATAACTACATTTATAGTTCTACCCGCAGAGAAAACGTTAATAACTTGTAGTTATAACTACATTTATAGTTCTACCCGCAGAGAAAACGTTAATAACTTGTAGTTATAACTACATTTATAGTTCTACCCTCAGAGAAAACGTTAATAACTTGTAGTTATAACTACATTTATAGTTCTACCCTCAGAGAAAACGTTAATAACTTGTAGTTATAACTACATTTATAGTTCTACCCGCAGAGAAAACGTTAATAACTTGTAGTTATAACTACATTTATAGTTCTACCCTCAGAGAAAACGTTAATAACTTGTAGTTATAACTACATTTATAGTTCTACCCTCAGAGAAAACGTTAATAACTTGTAGTTATAACTACATTTATAGTTCTACCCGCAGAGAAAACGTTAATAACTTGTAGTTATAACTACATTTATAGTTCTACCCGCAGAGAAAACTTTAATAACTTGTAGTTATAACTACATTTATAGTTCTACACGCAGAGTAAACGTTAATAACTTGTAGTTATAACTACATTTATAGTTCTACCCTCAGAGAAAACGTTAATAACTTGTAGTTATAACTACATTTATAGTTCTACCCTCAGAGAAAACGTTAATAACTTGTAGTTATAACTACATTTATAGTTCTACCCTCAGAAAAAACGTTAATAACTTCTAGTTATATCTACATTTATAGTTCTACCCTCAGAGAAAACGTTAATAACTTGTAGTTATAACAATATTTATAGTTCTACCCGCAGAGAAAACATTAATAACTTGTAGTTATAACTACATTTATAGTTCTACACGCAGAGAAAACGTTAATAACTTGTAGTTATAACTACATTTATAGTTCTACCCTCAGAGAAAACGTTAATAACTTGTAGTTATAACTACATTTATAGTTCTACCCTCAGAGAAAACGTTAATAACTTGTAGTTATAACTACATTTATAGTTCTACCCGCAGAGAAAATGTTAATAACTTGTAGTTATAACTACATTTATAGTTCTACCCTCAGAGAAAACGTTAATAACTTGTAGTTATAACTACATTTATAGTTCTACCCTCAGAGAAAACGTTAATAACTTGTAGTTATAACTACATTTATAGTTCTACCCGCAGAGAAAACGTTAATAACTTGTAGTTATAACTACATTTATAGTTCTACCCGCAGAGAAAACGTTAATAACTTGTAGTTATAACTACATTTATAGTTCTACCCACAGAGAAAACGTTAATAACTTGTAGTTATAACTACATTTATAGTTCTACCCGCAGAGAAAACGTTAATAACTTGTAGTTATAACTACATTTATAGTTCTACCCGCAGAGAAAACGTTAATAACTTGTAGTTATAACTACATTTATAGTTCTACCCTCAGAGAAAACGTTAATAACTTGTAGTTATAACTACATTTATAGTTCTGCCCACAGAGAAAACGTTAATAACTTGTAGTTATAACTACATTTATAGTTCTACCCGCAGAGAAAACGTTAATAACTTGTAGTTATAACTACATTTATAGTTCTACCCGCAGAGAAAACGTTAATAACTTGTAGTTATAACTACATTTATAGTTCTACACGCAGAGTAAACGTTAATAACTTGTAGTTATAACTACATTTATAGTTCTACCCGCACAGAAAACGTTAATAACTTGTAGTTATAACTACATTTATAGTTCTACCCTCAGAGAAAACGTTAATAACTTGTAGTTATAACTACATTTATAGTTCTACACTCAGAAAAAACGTTAATAACTTGTAGTTATAACTACATTTATAGTTCTACCCTCATAGAAAACGTTAATAACTTGTAGTTATAACAATATTTATAGTTCTACCCGCAGAGAAAACGTTAATAACTTGTAGTTATAACTACATTTATAGTTCTACCCGCAGAGAAAACGTTAATAACTTGTAGTTATAACTACATTTATAGTTCTACCCTCAGATAAAACGTTAATAACTTGTAATTATAACTACATTTATAGTTCTACCCTCAGAGAAAACGTTAATAACTTGTAGTTATAACTACATTTATAGTTCTACCCGCAGAGAAAACGTTAATAACTTGTAGTTATAACTACATTTATAGTTCTACCCGCAGAGAAAACGTTAATAACTTGTAGTTATAACTACATTTATAGTTCTACCCTCAGAGAAAACGTTAATAACTTGTAGTTATAACTACATTTATAGTTCTACCCTCAGAGAAAACGTTAATAACTTGTAGTTATAACTACATTTATAGTTCTACCCGCAGAGAAAACGTTAATAACTTGTAGTTATAACTACATTTATAGTTCTACCCTCAGAGAAAACGTTAATAACTTGTAGTTATAACTACATTTATAGTTCTACCCTCAGAGAAAACGTTAATAACTTGTAGTTATAACTACATTTATAGTTCTACCCGCAGAGAAAACGTTAATAATTTGTAGTTATAACTACATTTATAGTTCTACCCGCAGAGAAAACTTTAATAACTTGTAGTTATAACTACATTTATAGTTCTACACGCAGAGTAAACGTTAATAACTTGTAGTTATAACTACATTTATAGTTCTACCCTCAGAGAAAACGTTAATAACTTGTAGTTATAACTACATTTATAGTTCTACCCTCAGAGAAAACGTTAATAACTTGTAGTTATAACTACATTTATAGTTCTACCCTCAGAAAAAACGTTAATAACTTCTAGTTATATCTACATTTATAGTTCTACCCTCAGAGAAAACGTTAATAACTTGTAGTTATAACAATATTTATAGTTCTACCCGCAGAGAAAACATTAATAACTTGTAGTTATAACTACATTTATAGTTCTACACGCAGAGAAAACGTTAATAACTTGTAGTTATAACTACATTTATAGTTCTACCCTCAGAGAAAACGTTAATAACTTGTAGTTATAACTACATTTATAGTTCTACCCTCAGAGAAAACGTTAATAACTTGTAGTTATAACTACATTTATAGTTCTACCCTCAGAGAAAACGTTAATAACTTGTAGTTATAACTACATTTATAGTTCTACCCGCAGAGAAAACGTTAATAACTTGTAGTTATAACTACATTTATAGTTCTACCCTCAGAGAAAACGTTAATAACTTGTAGTTATAACTACATTTATAGTTCTACCCTCAGAGAAAACGTTAATAACTTGTAGTTATAACTACATTTATAGTTCTACCCACAGAGAAAACGTTAATAACTTGTAGTTATAACTACATTTATAGTTCTACCCGCAGAGAAAACGTTAATAACTTGTAGTTATAACTACATTTATAGTTCTACCCGCAGAGAAAACGTTAATAACTTGTAGTTATAACTACATTTATAGTTCTACCCTCAGAGAAAACGTTAATAACTTGTAGTTATAACTACATTTATAGTTCTGCCCACAGAGAAAACGTTAATAACTTGTAGTTATAACTACATTTATAGTTCTACCCGCAGAGAAAACGTTAATAACTTGTAGTTATAACTACATTTATAGTTCTACCCGCAGAGAAAACGTTAATAACTTGTAGTTATAACTACATTTATAGTTCTACACGCAGAGTAAACGTTAATAACTTGTAGTTATAACTACATTTATAGTTCTACCCGCACAGAAAACGTTAATAACTTGTAGTTATAACTACATTTATAGTTCTACCCTCAGAGAAAACGTTAATAACTTGTAGTTATAACTACATTTATAGTTCTACACTCAGAAAAAACGTTAATAACTTGTAGTTATAACTACATTTATAGTTCTACCCTCATAGAAAACGTTAATAACTTGTAGTTATAACAATATTTATAGTTCTACCCGCAGAGAAAACGTTAATAACTTGTAGTTATAACTACATTTATAGTTCTACCCGCAGAGAAAACGTTAATAACTTGTAGTTATAACTACATTTATAGTTCTACCCTCAGATAAAACGTTAATAACTTGTAATTATAACTACATTTATAGTTCTACCCTCAGAGAAAACGTTAATAACTTGTAGTTATAACTACATTTATAGTTCTACCCGCAGAGAAAACGTTAATAACTTGTAGTTATAACTACATTTATAGTTCTACCCGCAGAGAAAACGTTAATAACTTGTAGTTATAACTACATTTATAGTTCTACCCTCAGAGAAAACGTTAATAACTTGTAGTTATAACTACATTTATAGTTCTACCCTCAGAGAAAACGTTAATAACTTGTAGTTATAACTACATTTATAGTTCTACCCGCAGAGAAAACGTTAATAACTTGTAGTTATAACTACATTTATAGTTCTACCCTCAGAGAAAACGTTAATAACTTGTAGTTATAACTACATTTATAGTTCTACCCTCAGAGAAAACGTTAATAACTTGTAGTTATAACTACATTTATAGTTCTACCCGCAGAGAAAACGTTAATAACTTGTAGTTATAACTACATTTATAGTTCTACCCGCAGAGAAAACTTTAATAACTTGTAGTTATAACTACATTTATAGTTCTACACGCAGAGTAAACGTTAATAACTTGTAGTTATAACTACATTTATAGTTCTACCCTCAGAGAAAACGTTAATAACTTGTAGTTATAACTACATTTATAGTTCTACCCTCAGAGAAAACGTTAATAACTTGTAGTTATAACTACATTTATAGTTCTACCCTCAGAAAAAACGTTAATAACTTCTAGTTATATCTACATTTATAGTTCTACCCTCAGAGAAAACGTTAATAACTTGTAGTTATAACAATATTTATAGTTCTACCCGCAGAGAAAACATTAATAACTTGTAGTTATAACTACATTTATAGTTCTACACGCAGAGAAAACGTTAATAACTTGTAGTTATAACTACATTTATAGTTCTACCCTCAGAGAAAACGTTAATAACTTGTAGTTATAACTACATTTATAGTTCTACCCTCAGAGAAAACGTTAATAACTTGTAGTTATAACTACATTTATAGTTCTACCCGCAGAGAAAATGTTAATAACTTGTAGTTATAACTACATTTATAGTTCTACCCTCAGAGAAAACGTTAATAACTTGTAGTTATAACTACATTTATAGTTCTACCCTCAGAGAAAACGTTAATAACTTGTAGTTATAACTACATTTATAGTTCTACCCGCAGAGAAAACGTTAATAACTTGTAGTTATAACTACATTTATAGTTCTACCCGCAGAGAAAACGTTAATAACTTGTAGTTATAACTACATTTATAGTTCTACCCACAGAGAAAACGTTAATAACTTGTAGTTATAACTACATTTATAGTTCTACCCGCAGAGAAAACGTTAATAACTTGTAGTTATAACTACATTTATAGTTCTACCCGCAGAGAAAACGTTAATAACTTGTAGTTATAACTACATTTATAGTTCTACCCTCAGAGAAAACGTTAATAACTTGTAGTTATAACTACATTTATAGTTCTGCCCACAGAGAAAACGTTAATAACTTGTAGTTATAACTACATTTATAGTTCTACCCGCAGAGAAAACGTTAATAACTTGTAGTTATAACTACATTTATAGTTCTACCCGCAGAGAAAACGTTAATAACTTGTAGTTATAACTACATTTATAGTTCTACACGCAGAGTAAACGTTAATAACTTGTAGTTATAACTACATTTATAGTTCTACCCGCACAGAAAACGTTAATAACTTGTAGTTATAACTACATTTATAGTTCTACCCTCAGAGAAAACGTTAATAACTTGTAGTTATAACTACATTTATAGTTCTACACTCAGAAAAAACGTTAATAACTTGTAGTTATAACTACATTTATAGTTCTACCCTCATAGAAAACGTTAATAACTTGTAGTTATAACAATATTTATAGTTCTACCCGCAGAGAAAACGTTAATAACTTGTAGTTATAACTACATTTATAGTTCTACCCGCAGAGAAAACGTTAATAACTTGTAGTTATAACTACATTTATAGTTCTACCCTCAGATAAAACGTTAATAACTTGTAATTATAACTACATTTATAGTTCTACCCTCAGAGAAAACGTTAATAACTTGTAGTTATAACTACATTTATAGTTCTACCCGCAGAGAAAACGTTAATAACTTGTAGTTATAACTACATTTATAGTTCTACCCGCAGAGAAAACGTTAATAACTTGTAGTTATAACTACATTTATAGTTCTACCCTCAGAGAAAACGTTAATAACTTGTAGTTATAACTACATTTATAGTTCTACCCTCAGAGAAAACGTTAATAACTTGTAGTTATAACTACATTTATAGTTCTACCCGCAGAGAAAACGTTAATAACTTGTAGTTATAACTACATTTATAGTTCTACCCTCAGAGAAAACGTTAATAACTTGTAGTTATAACTACATTTATAGTTCTACCCTCAGAGAAAACGTTAATAACTTGTAGTTATAACTACATTTATAGTTCTACCCGCAGAGAAAACGTTAATAATTTGTAGTTATAACTACATTTATAGTTCTACCCGCAGAGAAAACTTTAATAACTTGTAGTTATAACTACATTTATAGTTCTACACGCAGAGTAAACGTTAATAACTTGTAGTTATAACTACATTTATAGTTCTACCCTCAGAGAAAACGTTAATAACTTGTAGTTATAACTACATTTATAGTTCTACCCTCAGAGAAAACGTTAATAACTTGTAGTTATAACTACATTTATAGTTCTACCCTCAGAAAAAACGTTAATAACTTCTAGTTATATCTACATTTATAGTTCTACCCTCAGAGAAAACGTTAATAACTTGTAGTTATAACAATATTTATAGTTCTACCCGCAGAGAAAACATTAATAACTTGTAGTTATAACTACATTTATAGTTCTACACGCAGAGAAAACGTTAATAACTTGTAGTTATAACTACATTTATAGTTCTACCCTCAGAGAAAACGTTAATAACTTGTAGTTATAACTACATTTATAGTTCTACCCTCAGAGAAAACGTTAATAACTTGTAGTTATAACTACATTTATAGTTCTACCCGCAGAGAAAATGTTAATAACTTGTAGTTATAACTACATTTATAGTTCTACCCTCAGAGAAAACGTTAATAACTTGTAGTTATAACTACATTTATAGTTCTACCCTCAGAGAAAACGTTAATAACTTGTAGTTATAACTACATTTATAGTTCTACCCGCAGAGAAAACGTTAATAACTTGTAGTTATAACTACATTTATAGTTCTACCCGCAGAGAAAACGTTAATAACTTGTAGTTATAACTACATTTATAGTTCTACACGCAGAGAAAACGTTAATAACTTGTAGTTATAACTACATTTATAGTTCTACCCTCAGAGAAAACGTTAATAACTTGTAGTTATAACTACATTTATAGTTCTACCCTCAGAGAAAACGTTAATAACTTGTAGTTATAACTACATTTATAGTTCTACCCTCAGAGAAAACGTTAATAACTTGTAGTTATAAATACATTTATAGTTCTACCCTCAGAGAAAACGTTAATAACTTGTAGTTATAACTACATTTATAGTTCTACACGCAGAGAAAACGTTAATAACTTGTAGTTATAACTACATTTATAGTTCTACCCTCAGAGAAAACGTTAATAAATTGTAGTTATAACTACATTTATAGTTCTACCCGCAGAGAAAACGTTAATAACTTGTAGTTATAACTACATTTATAGTTCTACCCGCAGAGAAAACGTTAATAACTTGTAGTTATAACTACATTTATAGTTCTACCCGCAGAGAAAACGTTAATAACTTGTAGTTATAACTACATTTATAGTTCTACCCTCAGAGAAAACGTCAATAACTTGTAGTTATAACTACATTTATAGTTCTACCCTCAGAAAAAACGTTAATAATCTATAGTTATAACTACATTTATAGTTCTACCCTCAGAGAAAACGTTAATAACTTGTAGTCGTAACTACATTTATAGTTCTACCCGCAGAGAAAACGTTAATAACTTGTAGCTATAACTACATTTATAGTTCTACCCTCAGAGAAAACGTTAATAACTTGTAGTTATAACTACATTTATAGTTCTACCCTCAGAGAAAATGTTAATAACTTGTAGTTATAACTACATTTATAGTTCTACCCGCAGAGAAAACGTTAATAACTTGTAGTTATAACTACATTTATAGTTCTACCCGCAGAGAAAACGTTAATAACTTGTAGTTATAACTACATTTATAGTTCTACCCGCAGAAAAAACGTTAATAACTTGTAGTTATATCTACATTTATAGTTCTACCCGCAGAGAAAACGTTAATAACTTGTAGTTATAACAATATTTATAGTTCTACCCGCAGAGAAAACATTAATAACTTGTAGTTATAACTACATTTATAGTTCTACCCGCAGAGAAAACGTTAATAACTTGTAGTTATAACTACATTTATAGTTCTACCCTCAGAGAAAACGTTAATAACTTGTAGTTATAACTACATTTATAGTTCTACCCTCAGAGAAAACGTTAATAACTTGTAGTTATAACTACATTTATAGTTCTACCCGCAGAGAAAACGTTAATAACTTGTAGTTATAACTACATTTATAGTTCTACCCGCAGAGAAAACGTTAATAACTTGTAGTTATAACTACATTTATAGTTCTACCCGCAGAAAAAACGTTAATAACTTGTAGTTATAACTACATTTATAGTTCTACCCTCAGAGAAAACGTTAATAACTTGTAGTTATAACTACATTTATAGTTCTACCCTCAGAGAAAACGTTAATAACTTGTAGTTATAACTACATTTATAGTTCTACCCGCAGAGAAAATGTTAATAACTTGTAGTTATAACTACATTTATAGTTCTACCCTCAGAGAAAACGTTAATAACTTGTAGTTATAACTACATTTATAGTTCTACCCTCAGAGAAAACGTTAATAACTTGTAGTTATAACTACATTTATAGTTCTACCCTCAGAGAAAACGTTAATAACTTGTAGTTATAACTACATTTATAGTTCTACCCGCAGAGAAAACGTTAATAACTTGTAGTTATAACTACATTTATATTTCTACCCTCAGAGAAAACGTTAATAACTTGTAGTTATAACTACATTTATAGTTCTACACGCAGAGAAAACGTTAATAACTTGTAGTTATAACTACATTTATAGTTCTACCCTCAGAGAAAACGTTAATAACTTGTAGTTATAACTACATTTATAGTTCTACCCGCAGAGAAAACGTTAATAACTTGTAGTTATAACTACATTTATAGTTCTACCCTCAGAGAAAACGTTAATAACTTGTAGTTATAACTACATTTATAGTTCTACCCTCAGAGAAAACGTTAATAACTTGTAGTTATAACTACATTTATAGTTCTACCCGCAGAGAAAACGTTAATAACTTGTAGTTATAACTACATTTATAGTTCTACCCGCAGAGAAAACGTTAATAACTTGTAGTTATAACTACATTTATAGTTCTACACGCAGAGAAAACGTTAATAACTTGTAGTTATAACTACATTTATAGTTCTACCCTCAGAGAAAACGTTAATAACTTGTAGTTATAACTACATTTATAGTTCTACCCGCAGAGAAAACGTTAATAACTTGTAGTTATAACTACATTCATAGTTCTACCCTCAGAGAAAACGTTAATAACTTGTAGTTATAACTACATTTATAGTTCTACACGCAGAGAAAACGTTAATAACTTGTAGTTATAACTACATTTATAGTTCTACCCGCAGAGAAAACGTTAATAAATTGTAGTTATAACTACATTTATAGTTCTACCCGCAGAGAAAACGTTAATAACTTGTAGTTATAACTACATTTATAGTTCTACCCGCAGAGAAAACGTTAATAACTTGTAGTTATAACTACATTTATAGTTCTACCCGCAGAGAAAACGTTAATAACTTGTAGTTATAACTACATTTATAGTTCTACCCTCAGAGAAAACGTCAATAACTTGTAGTTATAACTACATTTATAGTTCTACCCTCAGAAAAAACGTTAATAATCTATAGTTATAACTACATTTATAGTTCTACCCTCAGAGAAAACGTTAATAACTTGTAGTCATAACTACATTTATAGTTCTACCCGCAGAGAAAACGTTAATAACTTGTAGCTATAACTACATTTATAGTTCTACCCGCAGAGAAAACGTTAATAACTTGTAGTTATAACTACATTTATAGTTCTACCCGCAGAGAAAACGTTAATAACTTGTAGTTATAACTACATTTATAGTTCTACCCGCAGAAAAAACGTTAATAACTTGTAGTTATAACTACATTTATAGTTCTACCCTCAGAGAAAACGTTAATAACTTGTAATTATAACTACATTTATAGTTCTACTCTCAGAGAAAACGTTAATAACTTGTAGTTATAACTACATTTATAGTTCTACCCGCAGAGAAAACGTTAATAACTTGTAGTTATAACTACATTTATAGTTCTACCCGCAGAGAAAACGTTAATAACTTGTAGTTATAACTACATTTATAGTTCTACCCGCAGAGAAAACGTTAATAACTTGTAGTTATAACTACATTTATAGTTCTACCCTCAGAGAAAACGTTAATAACTTGTAGTTATAACTACATTTATAGTTCTACCCGCAGAGAAAACGTTAATAACTTGTAGTTATAACTACATTTATAGTTCTACCCTCAGAGAAAACGTTAATAACTTGTAGTTATAACTACATTTATAGTTCTACCCTCAGAGAAAACGTTAATAACTTGTAGTTATAACTACATTTATAGTTCTACCCTCAGAAAAAACGTTAATAACTTGTAGTTATATCTACATTTATAGTTCTACCCGCAGAGAAAACGTTAATAACTTGTAGTTATAACAATATTTATAGTTCTACCCGCAGAGAAAACATTAATAACTTGTAGTTATAACTACATTTATAGTTCTACCCGCAGAGAAAACGTTAATAACTTGTAGTTATAACTACATTTATAGTTCTACCCTCAGAGAAAACGTTAATAACTTGTAGTTATAACTACATTTATAGTTCTACCCTCAGAGAAAACGTTAATAACTTGTAGTTATAACTACATTTATAGTTCTACCCGCAGAGAAAACGTTAATAACTTGTAGTTATAACTACATTTATAGTTCTACCCGCAGAGAAAACGTTAATAACTTGTAGTTATAACTACATTTATAGTTCTACCCGCAGAGAAAACGTTAATAACTTGTAGTTATAACTACATTTATAGTTCTACCCGCAGAGAAAACGTTAATAACTTGTAGTTATAACTACATTTATAGTTCTTCCCGCAGAGAAAACGTTAATAACTTGTAGTTATAACTACATTTATAGTTCTACACTCAGAAAAAACGTTAATAACTTGTAGTTATAACTACATTTATAGTTCTACCCTCAGAGAAAACGTTAATAACTTGTAGTTATAACAATATTTATAGTTCTACCCGCAGAGAAAACGTTAATAACTTGTAGTTATAACTACATTTATAGTTCTACCCGCAGAAAAAACGTTAATAACTTGTAGTTATAACTACATTTATAGTTCTACCCTCAGAGAAAACGTTAATAACTTGTAATTATAACTACATTTATAGTTCTACCCTCAGAGAAAACGTTAATAACATGTAGTTATAACTACATTTATAGTTCTACCCGCAGAGAAAACGTTAATAACTTGTAGTTATAACTACATTTATAGTTCTACCCGCAGAGAAAACGTTAATAACTTGTAGTTATAACTACATTTATAGTTCTACCCTCAGAGAAAACGTTAATAACTTGTAGTTATAACTACATTTATAGTTCTACCCTCAGAGAAAACGTTAATAACTTGTAGTTATAACTACATTTATAGTTCTACCCGCAGAGAAAACGTTAATAACTTGTAGTTATAACTACATTTATAGTTCTACCCTCAGAGAAAACGTTAATAACTTGTAGTTATAACTACATTTATAGTTCTACCCTCAGAGAAAACGTTAATAACTTGTAGTTATAACTACATTTATAGTTCTACCCGCAGAGAAAACGTTAATAACTTGTAGTTATAACTACATTTATAGTTCTACCCGCAGAGAAAACGTTAATAACTTGTAGTTATAACTACATTTATAGTTCTACCCGCAGAGAAAACGTTAATAACTTGTAGTTATAACTACATTTATAGTTCTACCCGCAGAGAAAACGTTAATAACTTGTAGTTATAACTACATTTATAGTTCTTCCCGCAGAGAAAACGTTAATAACTTGTAGTTATAACTACATTTATAGTTCTACACTCAGAAAAAACGTTAATAACTTGTAGTTATAACTACATTTATAGTTCTACCCTCAGAGAAAACGTTAATAACTTGTAGTTATAACAATATTTATAGTTCTACCCGCAGAGAAAACGTTAATAACTTGTAGTTATAACTACATTTATAGTTCTACCCTCAGAGAAAACGTTAATAACTTGTAGTTATAACAATATTTATAGTTCTACCCGCAGAGAAAACGTTAATAACTTGTAGTTATAACTACATTTATAGTTCTACCCGCAGAAAAAACGTTAATAACTTGTAGTTATAACTACATTTATAGTTCTACCCTCAGAGAAAACGTTAATAACTTGTAATTATAACTACATTTATAGTTCTACCCTCAGAGAAAACGTTAATAACATGTAGTTATAACTACATTTATAGTTCTACCCGCAGAGAAAACGTTAATAACTTGTAGTTATAACTACATTTATAGTTCTACCCGCAGAGAAAACGTTAATAACTTGTAGTTATAACTACATTTATAGTTCTACCCTCAGAGAAAACGTTAATAACTTGTAGTTATAACTACATTTATAGTTCTACCCTCAGAGAAAACGTTAATAACTTGTAGTTATAACTACATTTATAGTTCTACCCGCAGAGAAAACGTTAATAACTTGTAGTTATAACTACATTTATAGTTCTACCCTCAGAGAAAACGTTAATAACTTGTAGTTATAACTACATTTATAGTTCTACCCTCAGAGAAAACGTTAATAACTTGTAGTTATAACTACATTTATAGTTCTACCCGCAGAGAAAACGTTAATAACTTGTAGTTATAACTACATTTATAGTTCTACCCGCAGAGAAAACTTTAATAACTTGTAGTTATAACTACATTTATAGTTCTACACGCAGAGTAAACGTTAATAACTTGTAGTTATAACTACATTTATAGTTCTACCCGCAGAGAAAACGTTAATAACTTGTAGTTATAACTACATTTATAGTTCTACCCGCAGAGAAAACGTTAATAACTTGTAGTTATAACTACATTTATAGTTCTACCCTCAGAAAAAACGTTAATAACTTGTAGTTATATCTACATTTATAGTTCTACCCGCAGAGAAAACGTTAATAACTTGTAGTTATAACAATATTTATAGTTCTACTCGCAGAGAAAACATTAATAACTTGTAGTTATAACTACATTTATAGTTCTACCCGCAGAGAAAACGTTAATAACTTGTAGTTATAACTACATTTATAGTTCTACCCTCAGAGAAAACGTTAATAACTTGTAGTTATAACTACATTTATAGTTCTACCCTCAGAGAAAACGTTAATAACTTGTAGTTATAACTACATTTATAGTTCTACCCGCAGAGAAAATGTTAATAACTTGTAGTTATAACTACATTTATAGTTCTACCCTCAGAGAAAACGTTAATAACTTGTAGTTATAACTACATTTATAGTTCTACCCTCAGAGAAAACGTTAATAACTTGTAGTTATAACTACATTTATAGTTCTACCCGCAGAGAAAACGTTAATAACTTGTAGTTATAACTACATTTATAGTTCTACCCGCAGAGAAAACTTTAATAACTTGTAGTTATAACTACATTTATAGTTCTACACGCAGAGTAAACGTTAATAACTTGTAGTTATTACTACATTTATAGTTCTACCCGCAGAGAAAACGTTAATAACTTGTAGTTATAACTACATTTATAGTTCTACCCTCAGAGAAAACGTTAATAACTTGTAGTTATAACTACATTTATAGTTCTACCCTCAGAAAAAACGTTAATAACTTGTAGTTATATCTACATTTATAGTTCTACCCGCAGAGAAAACGTTAATAACTTGTAGTTATAACAATATTTATAGTTCTACCCGCAGAGAAAACATTAATAACTTGTAGTTATAACTACATTTATAGTTCTACCCGCAGAGAAAACGTTAATAACTTGTAGTTATAACTACATTTATAGTTCTACCCTCAGAGAAAACGTTAATAACTTGTAGTTATAACTACATTTATAGTTCTACCCTCAGAGAAAACGTTAATAACTTGTAGTTATAACTACATTTATAGTTCTACCCGCAGAGAAAACGTTAATAACTTGTAGTTATAACTACATTTATAGTTCTACCCGCAGAGAAAACGTTAATAACTTGTAGTTATAACTACATTTATAGTTCTACCCGCAGAGAAAACGTTAATAACTTGTAGTTATAACTACATTTATAGTTCTACCCGCAGAGAAAACGTTAATAACTTGTAGTTATAACTACATTTATAGTTCTTCCCGCAGAGAAAACGTTAATAACTTGTAGTTATAACTACATTTATAGTTCTACACTCAGAAAAAACGTTAATAACTTGTAGTTATAACTACATTTATAGTTCTACCCTCAGAGAAAACGTTAATAACTTGTAGTTATAACAATATTTATAGTTCTACCCGCAGAGAAAACGTTAATAACTTGTAGTTATAACTACATTTATAGTTCTACCCGCAGAAAAAACGTTAATAACTTGTAGTTATAACTACATTTATAGTTCTACCCTCAGAGAAAACGTTAATAACTTGTAATTATAACTACATTTATAGTTCTACCCTCAGAGAAAACGTTAATAACATGTAGTTATAACTACATTTATAGTTCTACCCGCAGAGAAAACGTTAATAACTTGTAGTTATAACTACATTTATAGTTCTACCCGCAGAGAAAACGTTAATAACTTGTAGTTATAACTACATTTATAGTTCTACCCTCAGAGAAAACGTTAATAACTTGTAGTTATAACTACATTTATAGTTCTACCCTCAGAGAAAACGTTAATAACTTGTAGTTATAACTACATTTATAGTTCTACCCGCAGAGAAAACGTTAATAACTTGTAGTTATAACTACATTTATAGTTCTACCCTCAGAGAAAACGTTAATAACTTGTAGTTATAACTACATTTATAGTTCTACCCTCAGAGAAAACGTTAATAACTTGTAGTTATAACTACATTTATAGTTCTACCCGCAGAGAAAACGTTAATAACTTGTAGTTATAACTACATTTATAGTTCTACCCGCAGAGAAAACTTTAATAACTTGTAGTTATAACTACATTTATAGTTCTACACGCAGAGTAAACGTTAATAACTTGTAGTTATATCTACATTTATAGTTCTACCCGCAGAGAAAACGTTAATAACTTGTAGTTATAACAATATTTATAGTTCTACTCGCAGAGAAAACATTAATAACTTGTAGTTATAACTACATTTATAGTTCTACCCGCAGAGAAAACGTTAATAACTTGTAGTTATAACTACATTTATAGTTCTACCCTCAGAGAAAACGTTAATAACTTGTAGTTATAACTACATTTATAGTTCTACCCTCAGAGAAAACGTTAATAACTTGTAGTTATAACTACATTTATAGTTCTACCCGCAGAGAAAATGTTAATAACTTGTAGTTATAACTACATTTATAGTTCTACCCTCAGAGAAAACGTTAATAACTTGTAGTTATAACTACATTTATAGTTCTACCCTCAGAGAAAACGTTAATAACTTGTAGTTATAACTACATTTATAGTTCTACCCGCAGAGAAAACGTTAATAACTTGTAGTTATAACTACATTTATAGTTCTACCCGCAGAGAAAACTTTAATAACTTGTAGTTATAACTACATTTATAGTTCTACACGCAGAGTAAACGTTAATAACTTGTAGTTATTACTACATTTATAGTTCTACCCGCAGAGAAAACGTTAATAACTTGTAGTTATAACTACATTTATAGTTCTACCCTCAGAGAAAACGTTAATAACTTGTAGTTATAACTACATTTATAGTTCTACCCTCAGAAAAAACGTTAATAACTTGTAGTTATATCTACATTTATAGTTCTACCCGCAGAGAAAACGTTAATAACTTGTAGTTATAACAATATTTATAGTTCTACCCGCAGAGAAAACATTAATAACTTGTAGTTATAACTACATTTATAGTTCTACCCGCAGAGAAAACGTTAATAACTTGTAGTTATAACTACATTTATAGTTCTACCCTCAGAGAAAACGTTAATAACTTGTAGTTATAACTACATTTATAGTTCTACCCTCAGAGAAAACGTTAATAACTTGTAGTTATAACTACATTTATAGTTCTACCCGCAGAGAAAACGTTAATAACTTGTAGTTATAACTACATTTATAGTTCTACCCGCAGAGAAAACGTTAATAACTTGTAGTTATAACTACATTTATAGTTCTACCCGCAGAGAAAACGTTAATAACTTGTAGTTATAACTACATTTATAGTTCTACCCGCAGAGAAAACGTTAATAACTTGTAGTTATAACTACATTTATAGTTCTTCCCGCAGAGAAAACGTTAATAACTTGTAGTTATAACTACATTTATAGTTCTACACTCAGAAAAAACGTTAATAACTTGTAGTTATAACTACATTTATAGTTCTACCCTCAGAGAAAACGTTAATAACTTGTAGTTATAACAATATTTATAGTTCTACCCGCAGAGAAAACGTTAATAACTTGTAGTTATAACTACATTTATAGTTCTACCCGCAGAAAAAACGTTAATAACTTGTAGTTATAACTACATTTATAGTTCTACCCTCAGAGAAAACGTTAATAACTTGTAATTATAACTACATTTATAGTTCTACCCTCAGAGAAAACGTTAATAACATGTAGTTATAACTACATTTATAGTTCTACCCGCAGAGAAAACGTTAATAACTTGTAGTTATAACTACATTTATAGTTCTACCCGCAGAGAAAACGTTAATAACTTGTAGTTATAACTACATTTATAGTTCTACCCTCAGAGAAAACGTTAATAACTTGTAGTTATAACTACATTTATAGTTCTACCCTCAGAGAAAACGTTAATAACTTGTAGTTATAACTACATTTATAGTTCTACCCGCAGAGAAAACGTTAATAACTTGTAGTTATAACTACATTTATAGTTCTACCCTCAGAGAAAACGTTAATAACTTGTAGTTATAACTACATTTATAGTTCTACCCTCAGAGAAAACGTTAATAACTTGTAGTTATAACTACATTTATAGTTCTACCCGCAGAGAAAACGTTAATAACTTGTAGTTATAACTACATTTATAGTTCTACCCGCAGAGAAAACTTTAATAACTTGTAGTTATAACTACATTTATAGTTCTACACGCAGAGTAAACGTTAATAACTTGTAGTTATATCTACATTTATAGTTCTACCCGCAGAGAAAACGTTAATAACTTGTAGTTATAACAATATTTATAGTTCTACTCGCAGAGAAAACATTAATAACTTGTAGTTATAACTACATTTATAGTTCTACCCGCAGAGAAAACGTTAATAACTTGTAGTTATAACTACATTTATAGTTCTACCCTCAGAGAAAACGTTAATAACTTGTAGTTATAACTACATTTATAGTTCTACCCTCAGAGAAAACGTTAATAACTTGTAGTTATAACTACATTTATAGTTCTACCCGCAGAGAAAATGTTAATAACTTGTAGTTATAACTACATTTATAGTTCTACCCTCAGAGAAAACGTTAATAACTTGTAGTTATAACTACATTTATAGTTCTACCCTCAGAGAAAACGTTAATAACTTGTAGTTATAACTACATTTATAGTTCTACCCTCAGACAAAACGTTAATAACTTGTAGTTATAACTACATTTATAGTTCTACCCGCAGAGAAAACGTTAATAACTTGTAGTTATAACTACATTTATAGTTCTACCCGCAGAGAAAACGTTAATAACTTGTAGTTATAACTACATTTATAGTTCTACACGCAGAGAAAACGTTAATAACTTGTAGTTATAACTACATTTATAGTTCTACCCTCAGAGAAAACGTTAATAACTTGTAGTTATAACTACATTTATAGTTCTACCCTCAGAGAAAACGTTAATAACTTGTAGTTATAACTACATTTATAGTTCTACCCGCAGAGAAAACGTTAATAACTTGTAGTTATAACTACATTTATAGTTCTACCCTCAGAGAAAACGTTAATAACTTGTAGTTATAACTACATTTATAGTTCTACACGCAGAGAAAACGTTAATAACTTGTAGTTATAACTACATTTATAGTTCTACCCGCAGAGAAAACGTTAATAAATTGTAGTTATAACTACATTTATAGTTCTACCCGCAGAGAAAACGTTAATAACTTGTAGTTATAACTACATTTATAGTTCTACCCGCAGAGAAAACGTTAATAACTTGTAGTTATAACTACATTTATAGTTCTACCCGCAGAGAAAACGTTAATAACTTGTAGTTATAACTACATTTATAGTTCTACCCTCAGAGAAAACGTCAATAACTTGTAGTTATAACTACATTTATAGTTCTACCCTCAGAAAAAACGTTAATAATCTATAGTTATAACTACATTTATAGTTCTACCCTCAGAGAAAACGTTAATAACTTGTAGTCATAACTACATTTATAGTTCTACCCGCAGAGAAAACGTTAATAACTTGTAGCTATAACTACATTTATAGTTCTACCCTCAGAGAAAACGTTAATAACTTGTAGTTATAACTACATTTATAGTTCTACCCTCAGAGAAAATGTTAATAACTTGTAGTTATAACTACATTTATAGTTCTACCCGCAGAGAAAACGTTAATAACTTGTAGTTATAACTACATTTATAGTTCTACCCGCAGAGAAAACGTTAATAACTTGTAGTTATAACTACATTTATAGTTCTACCCGCAGAGAAAACGTTAATAACTTGTAGTTATAACTACATTTATAGTTCTACCCGCATATAAAACGTTAATAACTTGTAGTTATAACTACATTTATAGTTCTACCCGCAGAGAAAACGTTAATAACTTGTAGTTATAACTACATTTATAGTTCTACCCTCAGAGAAAACGTTTATAACTTGTAGTTATAACTACATTTATAGTTCTACCCTCAGAGAAAACGTTAATAACTTGTAGTTATAACTACATTTATAGTTCTACCCTCAGAGAAAACGTTAATAACTTGTAGTTATAACTACATTTATAGTTCTACCCGCAGAGAAAACGTTAATAACTTGTAGTTATAACTACATTTATAGTTCTACCCTCAGAGAAAACGTTAATAACTTGTAGTTATAACTACATTTATAGTTCTACACGCAGAGAAAACGTTAATAACTTGTAGTTATAACTACATTTATAGTTCTACCCGCAGAGAAAACGTTAATAAATTGTAGTTATAACTACATTTATAGTTCTACCCGCAGAGAAAACGTTAATAACTTGTAGTTATAACAATATTTATAGTTCTACCCGCAGAGAAAACGTTAATAACTTGTAGTTATAACTACATTTATAGTTCTACCCGCAGAGAAAACGTTAATAACTTGTAGTTATAACTACATTTATAGTTCTACCCTCAGAGAAAACGTTAATAACTTGTAATTATAACTACATTTATAGTTCTACCCTCAGAGAAAACGTTAATAACATGTAGTTATAACTACATTTATAGTTCTACCCTCAGAGAAAACGTTAATAACTTGTAGTTATAACTACATTTATAGTTCTACACGCAGAGAAAACGTTAATAACTTGTAGTTATAACTACATTTATAGTTCTACCCTCAGAGAAAACGTTAATAACTTGTAGTTATAGCTACATTTATAGTTCTACCCTCAGAGAAAACGTTAATAACTTGTAGTTATAACTACATTTATAGTTCTACCCGCAGAGAAAACGTTAATAACTTGTAGTTATAACTACATTTATAGTTCTACCCTCAGAGAAAACGTTAATAACTTGTAGTTATAACTACATTTATAGTTCTACACGCAGAGAAAACGTTAATAACTTGTAGTTATAACTACATTTATAGTTCTACCCTCAGAGAAAACGTTAATAACTTGTAGTTATAACTACATGTATAGTTCTACACGCAGAGAAAACGTTAATAACTTGTAGTTATAACTACATTTATAGTTCTACCCGCAGAGAAAACGTTAATAACTTGTAGTTATAACTACATTTATAGTTCTACCCGCAGAGAAAACGTTAATAACTTGTAGTTATAACTACATTTATAGTTCTACCCTCAGAGAAAACGTTAATAACTTGTAGTTATAACTACATTTATAGTTCTACCCGCAGAGAAAACGTTAATAACTTGTAGTTATAACTACATTTATAGTTCTACCCGCAGAGAAAACGTTAATAACTTGTAGTTATAACTACATTTATAGTTCTACACTCAGAAAAAACGTTAATAACTTGTAGTTATAACTACATTTATAGTTCTACCCTCAGAGAAAACGTTAATAACTTGTAGTTATAACAATATTTATAGTTCTACCCGCAGAGAAAACGTTAATAACTTGTAGTTATAACTACATTTATAGTTCTACCCGCAGAGAAAACGTTAATAACTTGTAGTTATAACTACATTTATAGTTCTACCCTCAGAGAAAACGTTAATAACTTGTAATTATAACTACATTTATAGTTCTACCCTCAGAGAAAACGTTAATAACATGTAGTTATAACTACATTTATAGTTCTACCCTCAGAGAAAACGTTAATAACTTGTAGTTATAACTACATTTATAGTTCTACCCGCAGAGAAAACGTTAATAACTTGTAGTTATAACTACATTTATAGTTCTACCCTCAGAGAAAACGTTAATAACTTGTAGTTATAACTACATTTATAGTTCTACCCTCAGAGAAAACGTTAATAACTTGTAGTTATAACTACATTTATAGTTCTACACGCAGAGAAAACGTTAATAACTTGTAGTTATAACTACATTTATAGTTCTACCCTCAGAGAAAACGTTAATAACTTGTAGTTATAACTACATTTATAGTTCTACCCTCAGAGAAAACGTTAATAACTTGTAGTTATAACTACATTTATAGTTCTACCCGCAGAGAAAACGTTAATAACTTGTAGTTATAACTACATTTATAGTTCTACCCGCAGAGAAAACTTTAATAACTTGTAGTTATAACTACATTTATAGTTCTACACGCAGAGTAAACGTTAATAACTTGTAGTTATAACTACATTTATAGTTCTACCCGCAGACAAAACGTTAATAACTTGTAGTTATAACTACATTTATAGTTCTACCCGCAGAGAAAACGTTAATAACTTGTAGTTATAACTACATTTATAGTTCTACCCTCAGAAAAAACGTTAATAACTTGTAGTTATATCTACATTTATAGTTCTACCCGCAGAGAAAACGTTAATAACTTGTAGTTATAACAATATTTATAGTTCTACTCGCAGAGAAAACATTAATAACTTGTAGTTATAGCTACATTTATAGTTCTACCCGCAGAGAAAACGTTAATAACTTGTAGTTATAACTACATTTATAGTTCTACCCTCAGAGAAAACGTTAATAACTTGTAGTTATAACTACATTTATAGTTCTACCCGCAGAGAAAATGTTAATAACTTGTAGTTATAACTACATTTATAGTTCTACCCTCAGAGAAAACGTTAATAACTTGTAGTTATAACTACATTTATAGTTCTACCCTCAGAGAAAACGTTAATAACTTGTAGTTATAACTACATTTATAGTTCTACCCTCAGAGAAAACGTTAATAACTTGTATTTATAGCTAAATTTATAGTTCTACCCGCAGAGAAAACGTTAATAACTTGTAGTTATAACTACATTTATAGTTCTACCCGCAGAGAAAACGTTAATAACTTGTAGTTATAACTACATTTATAGTTCTACACGCAGAGAAAACGTTAATAACTTGTAGTTATAACTACATTTATAGTTCTACCCTCAGAGAAAACGTTAATAACTTGTAGTTATAACTACATTTATAGTTCTACCCTCAGAGAAAACGTTAATAACTTGCAGTTATAACTACATTTATAGTTCTACCCGCAGAGAAAACGTTAATAACTTGTAGTTATAACTACATTTATAGTTCTACCCTCAGAGAAAACGTTAATAACTTGTAGTTATAACTACATTTATAGTTCTACACGCAGAGAAAACGTTAATAACTTGTAGTTATAACTACATTTATAGTTCTACCCGCAGAGAAAACGTTAATAAATTGTAGTTATAACTACATTTATAGTTCTACCCGCAGAGAAAACGTTAATAACTTGTAGTTATAACTACATTTATAGTTCTACCCGCAGAGAAAACGTTAATAACTTGTAGTTATAACTACATTTATAGTTCTACCCGCAGAGAAAACGTTAATAACTTGTAGTTATAACTACATTTATAGTTCTACCCTCAGAGAAAACGTCAATAACTTGTAGTTATAACTACATTTATAGTTCTACCCTCAGAAAAAACGTTAATAATCTATAGTTATAACTACATTTATAGTTCTACCCTCAGAGAAAACGTTAATAACTTGTAGTCATAACTACATTTATAGTTCTACCCGCAGAGAAAACGTTAATAACTTGTAGCTATAACTACATTTATAGTTCTACCCTCAGAGAAAACGTTAATAACTTGTAGTTATAACTACATTTATAGTTCTACCCTCAGAGAAAATGTTAATAACTTGTAGTTATAACTACATTTATAGTTCTACCCGCAGAGAAAACGTTAATAACTTGTAGTTATAACTACATTTATAGTTCTACCCGCAGAGAAAACGTTAATAACTTGTAGTTATAACTACATTTATAGTTCTACCCGCAGAGAAAACGTTAATAACTTGTAGTTATAACTACATTTATAGTTCTACCCGCATATAAAACGTTAATAACTTGTAGTTATAACTACATTTATAGTTCTACCCGCAGAGAAAACGTTAATAACTTGTAGTTATAACTACATTTATAGTTCTACCCTCAGAGAAAACGTTTATAACTTGTAGTTATAACTACATTTATAGTTCTACCCGCAGAGAAAACGTTAATAACTTGTAGTTATAACTACATTTATAGTTCTACCCGCAGAGAAAACGTTAATAACTTGTAGTTATAACTACATTTATAGTTCTACCCGCAGAGAAAACGTTAATAACTTGTAGTTATAACTACATTTATAGTTCTACACTCAGAAAAAACGTTAATAACTTGTAGTTATAACTACATTTATAGTTCTACCCTCAGAGAAAACGTTAATAACTTGTAGTTATAACAATATTTATAGTTCTACCCGCAGAGAAAACGTTAATAACTTGTAGTTATAACTACATTTATAGTTCTACCCGCAGAGAAAACGTTAATAACTTGTAGTTATAACTACATTTATAGTTCTACCCTCAGAGAAAACGTTAATAACTTGTAATTATAACTACATTTATAGTTCTACCCTCAGAGAAAACGTTAATAACATGTAGTTATAACTACATTTATAGTTCTACCCTCAGAGAAAACGTTAATAACTTGTAGTTATAACTACATTTATAGTTCTACCCGCAGAGAAAACGTTAATAACTTGTAGTTATAACTACATTTATAGTTCTACCCTCAGAGAAAACGTTAATAACTTGTAGTTATAACTACATTTATAGTTCTACCCTCAGAGAAAACGTTAATAACTTGTAGTTATAACTACATTTATAGTTCTACCCTCAGAGAAAATGTTAATAACTTGTAGTTATAACTACATTTATAGTTCTACCCGCAGAGAAAACGTTAATAACTTGTAGTTATAACTACATTTATAGTTCTACCCGCAGAAAAAACTTTAATAACTTGTAGTTATAACTACATTTATAGTTCTACCCGCAGAGAAAACGTTAATAACTTGTAGTTATAACTACATTTATAGTTCTACCCGCATATAAAACGGTAATAACTTGTAGTTATAACTACATTTATAGTTCTACCCGCAGAGAAAACGTTAATAACTTGTAGTTATAACTACATTTATAGTTCTACCCTCAGAGAAAACGTTTATAACTTGTAGTTATAACTACATTTATAGTTCTACCCGCAGAGAAAACGTTAATAACTTGTAGTTATAACTACATTTATAGTTCTACCCGCAGAGAAAACGTTAATAACTTGTAGTTATAACTACATTTATAGTTCTACCCGCAGAGAAAACGTTAATAACTTGTAGTTATAACTACATTTATAGTTCTACCCGCAGAGAAAACGTTAATAACTTGTAGTTATAACTACATTTATAGTTCTACCCGCAGAGAAAACGTTAATAACTTGTAGTTATAACTACATTTATAGTTCTACACTCAGAAAAAACGTTAATAACTTGTAGTTATAACTACATTTATAGTTCTACCCTCAGAGAAAACGTTAATAACTTGTAGTTATAACAATATTTATAGTTCTACCCGCAGAGAAAACGTTAATAACTTGTAGTTATAACTACATTTATAGTTCTACCCGCAGAGAAAACGTTAATAACTTGTAGTTATAACTACATTTATAGTTCTACCCTCAGAGAAAACGTTAATAACTTGTAATTATAACTACATTTATAGTTCTACCCTCAGAGAAAACGTTAATAACATGTAGTTATAACTACATTTATAGTTCTACCCTCAGAGAAAACGTTAATAACTTGTAGTTATAACTACATTTATAGTTCTACCCGCAGAGAAAACGTTAATAACTTGTAGTTATAACTACATTTATAGTTCTACCCTCAGAGAAAACGTTAATAACTTGTAGTTATAACTACATTTATAGTTCTACCCGCAGAGAAAACGTTAATAACTTGTAGTTATAACTACATTTATAGTTCTACCCTCAGAGAAAACGTTAATAACTTGTAGTTATAACTACATTTATAGTTCTACCCTCAGAGAAAACGTTAATAACTTGTAGTTATAACTACATTTATAGTTCTACCCGCAGAGAAAACGTTAATAACTTGTAGTTATAACTACATTTATAGTTCTACCGCAGAGAAAACTTTAATAACTTGTAGTTATAACTACATTTATAGTTTTACACGCAGAGTAAACGTTAATAACTTGTAGTTATAACTACATTTATAGTTCTATCCGCAGAGAAAACGTTAATAACTTGTAGTTATAACTACATTTATAGTTCTACCCGCAGAGAAAACGTTAATAACTTGTAGTTATAACTACATTTATAGTTCTACCCTCAGAAAAAACGTTAATAACTTGTAGTTATATCTACATTTATAGTTCTACCCGCAGAGAAAACGTTAATAACTTGTAGTTATAACAATATTTATAGTTCTACTCGCAGAGAAAACATTAATAACTTGTAGTTATAACTACATTTATAGTTCTACCCGCAGAGAAAACGTTAATAACTTGTAGTTATAACTACATTTATAGTTCTACCCTCAGAGAAAACGTTAATAACTTGTAGTTATAACTACATTTATAGTTCTACCCTCAGAGAAAACGTTAATAACTTGTAGTTATAACTACATTTATAGTTCTACCCGCAGAGAAAATGTTAATAACTTGTAGTTATAACTACATTTATAGTTCTACCCTCAGAGAAAACGTTAATAACTTGTAGTTATAACTACATTTATAGTTCTACCCTCAGAGAAAACGTTAATAACTTGTAGTTATAACTACATTTATAGTTCTACCCTCAGAGAAAACGTTAATAACTTGTAGTTATAACTACATTTATAGTTCTACCCGCAGAGAAAACGTTAATAACTTGTAGTTATAACTACATTTATAGTTCTACCCGCAGAGAAAACGTTAATAACTTGTAGTTATAACTACATTTATAGTTCTACACGCAGAGAAAACGTTAATAACTTGTAGCTATAACTACATTTATAGTTCTACCCTCAGAGAAAACGTTAATAACTTGTAGTTATAACTACATTTATAGTTCTACCCTCAGAGAAAACGTTAATAACTTGTAGTTATAATTACATTTATAGTTCTACCCGCAGAGAAAACGTTAATAACTTGTAGTTATAGCTACATTTATAGTTCTACCCTCAGAGAAAACGTTAATAACTTGTAGTTATAACTACATTTATAGTTCTACCCTCAGAGAAAACGTTAATAACTTGTAGTTATAACTACATTTATAGTTCTACCCGCAGAGAAAACGTTAATAAATTGTAGTTATAACTACATTTATAGTTCTACCCGCAGAGAAAACGTTAATAACTTGTAGTTATAACTACATTTATAGTTCTACCCGCAGAGAAAACGTTAATAACTTGTAGTTATAACTACATTTATAGTTCTACCCGCAGAGAAAACGTTAATAACTTGTAGTTATAACTACATTTATAGTTCTACCCTCAGAGAAAACGTCAATAACTTGTAGTTATAACTACATTTATAGTTCTACCCTCAGAAAAAACGTTAATAATCTATAGTTATAACTACATTTATAGTTCTACCCTCAGAGAAAACGTTAATAACTTGTAGTCATAACTACATTTATAGTTCTACCCGCAGAGAAAACGTTAATAACTTGTAGCTATAACTACATTTATTGTTCTACCCTCAGAGAAAACGTTAATAACTTGTAGTTATAACTACATTTATAGTTCTACCCTCAGAGAAAATGTTAATAACTTGTAGTTATAACTACATTTATAGTTCTACCCGCAGAGAAAACGTTAATAACTTGTAGTTATAACTACATTTATAGTTCTACCCGCAGAGAAAACGTTAATAACTTGTAGTTATAACTACATTTATAGTTCTACCCGCAGAGAAAACGTTAATAACTTGTAGTTATAACTACATTTATAGTTCTACCCGCATATAAAACGTTAATAACTTGTAGTTATAACTACATTTATAGTTCTACCCGCAGAGAAAACGTTAATAACTTGTAGTTATAACTACATTTATAGTTCTACCCTCAGAGAAAACGTTAATAACTTGTAGTTATAACTACATTTATAGTTCTACCCTCAGAGAAAACGTTAATAACTTGTAGTTATAACTACATTTATAGTTCTACCCTCAGAGAAAACGTTAATAACTTGTAGTTATAACTACATTTATAGTTCTACCCGCAGAGAAAACGTTAATAAATTGTAGTTATAACTACATTTATAGTTCTACCCGCAGAGAAAACGTTAATAACTTGTAGTTATAACTACATTTATAGTTCTACCCGCAGAGAAAACGTTAATAACTTGTAGTTATAACTACATTTATAGTTCTACCCGCAGAGAAAACGTTAATAACTTGTAGTTATAACTACATTTATAGTTCTACCCTCAGAGAAAACGTCAATAACTTGTAGTTATAACTACATTTATAGTTCTACCCTCAGAAAAAACGTTAATAATCTATAGTTATAACTACATTTATAGTTCTACCCTCAGAGAAAACGTTAATAACTTGTAGTCATAACTACATTTATAGTTCTACCCGCAGAGAAAACGTTAATAACTTGTAGCTATAACTACATTTATAGTTCTACCCTCAGAGAAAACGTTAATAACTTGTAGTTATAACTACATTTATAGTTCTACCATCAGAGAAAATGTTAATAACTTGTAGTTATAACTACATTTATAGTTCTACCCGCAGAGAAAACGTTAATAACTTGTAGTTATAACTACATTTATAGTTCTACCCGCAGAGAAAACGTTAATAACTTGTAGTTATAACTACATTTATAGTTCTACCCGCAGAGAAAACGTTAATAACTTGTAGTTATAACTACATTTATAGTTCTACCCGCAGATAAAACGTTAATAACTTGTAGTTATAACTACATTTATAGTTCTACCCGCAGAGAAAACGTTAATAACTTGTAGTTATAACTACATTTATAGTTCTACCCTCAGAGAAAACGTTAATAACTTGTAGTTATAACTACATTTATAGTTCTACCCTCAGAGAAAACGTTAATAACTTGTAGTTATAACTACATTTATAGTTCTACCCTCAGAGAAAACGTTAATAACTTGTAGTTATAACTACATTTATAGTTCTACCCGCAGAGAAAACGTTAATAACTTGTAGTTATAACTACATTTATAGTTCTACCCTCAGAGAAAACGTTAATAACTTGTAGTTATAACTACATTTATAGTTCTACCCGCAGAGAAAACGTTAATAACTTGTAGTTATAACTACATTTATAGTTCTACCCTCAGAGAAAACGTTAATAACTTGTAGTTATAACTACATTTATAGTTCTACCCGCAGAGAAAACGTTAATAACTTGTAGTTATAACTACATTTATAGTTCTACCCTCAGAGAAAACGTTAATAACTTGTAGTTATAACTACATTTATAGTTCTACCCTCAGAGAAAACGTTAATAACTTGTAGTTATAACTACATTTATTGTTCTACCCTCAGAGAAAACGTTAATAACTTGTAGTTATAACTACATTTATAGTTCTACCCTCAGAGAAAACGTTAATAACTTGTAGTTATAACTACATTTATAGTTCTACCCGCAGAGAAAACGTTAATAACTTGTAGTTATAACTACATTTATAGTTCTACCCTCAGAGAAAACGTTAATAACTTGTAGTTATAACTACATTTATAGTTATACCCTCAGAGAAAACGTTAATAACTTGTAGTTATAACTACATTTATAGTTCTACCCTCAGAGAAAACGTTAATAACTTGTAGTTATAACTACATTTATAGTTCTACCCGCAGAGAAAATGTTAATAACTTGTAGTTATAACTACATTTATAGTTCTACCCTCAGAGAAAACGTTAATAACTTGTAGTTATAACTACATTTATAGTTCTACCCTCAGAGAAAACGTTAATAACTTGTAGTTATAACTACATTTATAGTTCTACCCGCAGAGAAAACGTTAATAACTTGTAGTTATAACTACATTTATAGTTCTACCCGCAGAGAAAACGTTAATAAATTGTAGTTATAACTACATTTATAGTTCTACCCGCAGATAAAACGTTAATAACTTGTAGTTATAACTACATTTATAGTTCTACCCTCAGAGAAAACGTTAATAACTTGTAGTTATAACTACATTTATAGTTCTACCCTCAGAGAAAACGTTAATAACTTGTAGTTATAACTACATTTATAGTTCTACCCTCAGAGAAAACGTTAATAACTTGTAGTTATAACTACATTTATAGTTCTACCCGCAGAGAAAACGTTAATAACTTGTAGTTATAACTACATTTATAGTTCTACCCTCAGAGAAAACGTTAATAACTTGTAGTTATAACTACATTTATAGTTCTACCCGCAGAGAAAACGTTAATAACTTGTAGTTATAACTACATTTATAGTTCTACCCTCAGAGAAAACGTTAATAACTTGTAGTTATAACTACATTTATAGTTCTACCCGCAGAGAAAACGTTAATAACTTGTAGTTATAACTACATTTATAGTTCTACCCTCAGAGAAAACGTTAATAACTTGTAGTTATAACTACATTTATAGTTCTACCCTCAGAGAAAACGTTAATAACTTGTAGTTATAACTACATTTATTGTTCTACCCTCAGAGAAAACGTTAATAACTTGTAGTTATAACTACATTTATAGTTCTACCCTCAGAGAAAACGTTAATAACTTGTAGTTATAACTACATTTATAGTTCTACCCGCAGAGAAAACGTTAATAACTTGTAGTTATAACTACATTTATAGTTCTACCCTCAGAGAAAACGTTAATAACTTGTAGTTATAACTACATTTATAGTTATACCCTCAGAGAAAACGTTAATAACTTGTAGTTATAACTACATTTATAGTTCTACCCTCAGAGAAAACGTTAATAACTTGTAGTTATAACTACATTTATAGTTCTACCCGCAGAGAAAATGTTAATAACTTGTAGTTATAACTACATTTATAGTTCTACCCTCAGAGAAAACGTTAATAACTTGTAGTTATAACTACATTTATAGTTCTACCCTCAGAGAAAACGTTAATAACTTGTAGTTATAACTACATTTATAGTTCTACCCGCAGAGAAAACGTTAATAACTTGTAGTTATAACTACATTTATAGTTCTACCCGCAGAGAAAACGTTAATAAATTGTAGTTATAACTACATTTATAGTTCTACCCGCAGATAAAACGTTAATAACTTGTAGTTATAACTACATTTATAGTTCTACCCTCAGAGAAAACGTTAATAACTTGTAGTTATAACTACATTTATAGTTCTACCCTCAGAGAAAACGTTAATAACTTGTAGTTATAACTACATTTATAGTTCTACCCTCAGAAAAAACGTTAATAACCTGTAGTTATAACTACATTTATAGTTCTACCCTCAGAGAAAACGTTAATAACTTGTAGTTATAACTACATTTATTGTTCTACCCTCAGAGAAAACGTTAATAACTTGTAGTTATAACTACATTTATAGTTCTACCCTCAGAGAAAACGTTAATAACTTGTAGTTATAACTACATTTATAGTTATACCCTCAGAGAAAACGTTAATAACTTGTAGTTATAACTACATTTATAGTTCTACCCGCAGAGAAAACGTTAATAACTTGTAGTTATAACTACATTTATAGTTCTACCCGCAGAGAAAATGTTAATAACTTGTAGTTATAACTACATTTATAGTTCTACCCTCAGAGAAAACGTTAATAACTTGTAGTTATAACTACATTTATAGTTCTACCCTCAGAGAAAACGTTAATAACTTGTAGTTATAACTACATTTATAGTTCTACCCTCAGAGAAAACGTTAATAACTTGTAGTTATAACTACATTTATAGTTCTACCCGCAGAGAAAACGTTAATAACTTGTAGTTATAACTACATTTATAGTTCTACCCGCAGAGAAAACGTTAATAACTTGTAGTTATAACTACATTTATAGTTCTACACGCAGAGAAAACGTTAATAACTTGTAGTTAAAACTACATTTATAGTTCTACCCTCAGAGAAAACGTTAATAACTTGTAGTTATAGCTACATTTATAGTTCTACCCTCAGAGAAAACGTTAATAACTTGTAGTTATAACTACATTTATAGTTCTACCCGCAGAGAAAACGTTAATAACTTGTAGTTATAACTACATTTATAGTTCTACCCGCAGAGAAAACGTTAATAACTTGTAGTTATAACTACATTTATAGTTCTACCCGCAGAGAAAACGTTAATAACTTGTAGTTATAACTACATTTATAGTTCTACCCGCAGAGAAAACGTTAATAAATTGTAGTTATAACTACATTTATAGTTCTACCCGCAGAGAAAACGTTAATAACTTGTAGTTATAACTACATTTATAGTTCTACCCGCAGAGAAAACGTTAATAACTTGTAGTTATAACTACATTTATAGTTCTACCCTCAGAGAAAACGATAATAACTTGTAGTTATAACTACATTTATAGTTCTACCCTCAGAGAAAACGTCAATAACTTGTAGTTATAACTACATTTATAGTTCTACCCTCAGAAAAAACGTTAATAATCTATAGTTATAACTACATTTATAGTTCTACCCTCAGAGAAAACGTTAATAACTTGTAGTCATAACTACATTGATAGTCCTACCCGCAGAGAAAACGTTAATAACTTGTAGCTATAACTACATTTATAGTTCTACCCTCAGAGAAAACGTTAATAACTTGTAGTTATAACTACATTTATAGTTCTACCCTCAGAGAAAATGTTAATAACTTGTAGTTATAACTACATTTATAGTTCTACCCGCAGAGAAAACGTTAATAACTTGTAGTTATAACTACATTTATAGTTCTACCCGCAGAGAAAACGTTAATAACTTGTAGTTATAACTACATTTATAGTTCTACCCGCAGAGAAAACGTTAATAACTTGTAGTTATAACTACATTTATAGTTCTACCCGCAGATAAAACGTTAATAACTTGTAGTTATAACTACATTTATAGTTCTACCCGCAGAGAAAACGTTAATAACTTGTAGTTATAACTACATTTATAGTTCTACCCGCAGAGAAAACGTTAATAACTTGTAGTTATAACTACATTTATAGTTCTACCCTCAGAGAAAACGTTAATAACTTGTAGTTATAACTACATTTATAGTTCTACCCTCAGTGAAAACGTTAATAACTTGTAGTTATAACTACATTTATAGTTCTACCCGCAGAGAAAACGTTAATAACTTGTAGTTATAACTACATTTATAGTTCTACCCTCAGAGAAAACGTTAATAACTTGTAGTTATAACTACATTTATAGTTCTACCCTCAGAGAAAACGTTAATAACTTGTAGTTATAACTACATTTATAGTTCTACCCTCAGAGAAAACGTTAATAACTTGTAGTTATAACTACATTTATTGTTCTACCCGCAGAGAAAACGTTAATAACTTGTAGTTATAACTACATTTATAGTTCTACCCGAAGAGAAAACGTTAATAACTTGTAGTTATAACTACATTTATAGTTCTACCCTCAGAGAAAACGTTAATAACTTGTAGTTATAACTACATTTATTGTTCTACCCTCAGAGAAAACGTTAATAACTTGTAGTTATAACTACATTTATAGTTCTACCCGCAGAGAAAACGTTAATAACTTGTAGTTATAACTACATTTATAGTTCTACCCGCAGAGAAAACGTTAATAACTTGTAGTTATAACTACATTTATAGTTCTACCCGCAGAGAAAACGCTAATAACTTGTAGTTATAACTACATTTATAGTTCTACCCGCAGAGAAAACGTTAATAACTTGTAGTTATAACTACATTTATAGTTCTACCCGCAGAGAAAACGTTAATAAATTGTAGTTATAACTACATTTATAGTTCTACCCGCAGAGAAAACGTTAATAACTTGTAGTTATAACTACATTTATAGTTCTACCCTCAGAGAAAACGTTAATAACTTGTAGTTATAACTACATTTATAGTTCTACCCGCAGAGAAAACGTTAATAACTTGTAGTTATAACTACATTTATAGTTCTACCCTCAGAAAAAACGTTAATAACCTGTAGTTATAACTACATTTATAGTTCTACCCGCAGAGAAAACGTTAATAACTTGTAGTTATAACTACATTTATAGTTCTACCCTCAGAGAAAACGTTAATAACTTGTAGTTATAACTACATTTATAGTTCTACCCTCAGAGAAAACGTTAATAACTTGTAGTTATAACTACATTTATAGTTCTACCCTCAGAGAAAACGTTAATAACTTGTAGTTATAACTACATTTATAGTTCTACCCTCAGAGAAAACGTTAATAACTTGTAGTTATAACTACATTTATAGTTCTACCCTCAGAGAAAACGTTAATAACTTGTAGTTATAACTACATTTATAGTTCTACCCGCAGAGAAAACGTTAATAACTTGTAGTTATAACTACATTTATAGTTCTACCCGCAGAGAAAACGTTAATAACTTGTAGTTATAACTACATTTATAGTTCTACCCTCAGAGAAAACGTTAATAACTTGTAGTTATAACTACATTTATAGTTCTACCCTCAGAGAAAACGTTAATAACTTGTAGTTATAACTACATTTATAGTTCTACCCTCAGAAAAAACGTTAATAACCTGTAGTTATAACTACATTTATAGTTCTACCCTCAGAGAAAACGTTAATAACTTGTAGTTATAACTACATTTATTGTTCTACCCTCAGAGAAAACGTTAATAACTTGTAGTTATAACTACATTTATAGTTCTACCCTCAGAGAAAACGTTAATAACTTGTAGTTATAACTACATTTATAGTTATACCCTCAGAGAAAACGTTAATAACTTGTAGTTATAACTACATTTATAGTTCTACCCGCAGAGAAAACGTTAATAACTTGTAGTTATAACTACATTTATAGTTCTACCCGCAGAGAAAATGTTAATAACTTGTAGTTATAACTACATTTATAGTTCTACCCTCAGAGAAAACGTTAATAACTTGTAGTTATAACTACATTTATAGTTCTACCCTCAGAGAAAACGTTAATAACTTGTAGTTATAACTACATTTATAGTTCTACCCTCAGAGAAAACGTTAATAACTTGTAGTTATAACTACATTTATAGTTCTACCCGCAGAGAAAACGTTAATAACTTGTAGTTATAACTACATTTATAGTTCTACCCGCAGAGAAAACGTTAATAACTTGTAGTTATAACTACATTTATAGTTCTACACGCAGAGAAAACGTTAATAACTTGTAGTTAAAACTACATTTATAGTTCTACCCTCAGAGAAAACGTTAATAACTTGTAGTTATAGCTACATTTATAGTTCTACCCTCAGAGAAAACGTTAATAACTTGTAGTTATAACTACATTTATAGTTCTACCCGCAGAGAAAACGTTAATAACTTGTAGTTATAACTACATTTATAGTTCTACCCGCAGAGAAAACGTTAATAACTTGTAGTTATAACTACATTTATAGTTCTACCCGCAGAGAAAACGTTAATAACTTGTAGTTATAACTACATTTATAGTTCTACCCGCAGAGAAAACGTTAATAAATTGTAGTTATAACTACATTTATAGTTCTACCCGCAGAGAAAACGTTAATAACTTGTAGTTATAACTACATTTATAGTTCTACCCGCAGAGAAAACGTTAATAACTTGTAGTTATAACTACATTTATAGTTCTACCCTCAGAGAAAACGATAATAACTTGTAGTTATAACTACATTTATAGTTCTACCCTCAGAGAAAACGTCAATAACTTGTAGTTATAACTACATTTATAGTTCTACCCTCAGAAAAAACGTTAATAATCTATAGTTATAACTACATTTATAGTTCTACCCTCAGAGAAAACGTTAATAACTTGTAGTCATAACTACATTGATAGTCCTACCCGCAGAGAAAACGTTAATAACTTGTAGCTATAACTACATTTATAGTTCTACCCTCAGAGAAAACGTTAATAACTTGTAGTTATAACTACATTTATAGTTCTACCCTCAGAGAAAATGTTAATAACTTGTAGTTATAACTACATTTATAGTTCTACCCGCAGAGAAAACGTTAATAACTTGTAGTTATAACTACATTTATAGTTCTACCCGCAGAGAAAACGTTAATAACTTGTAGTTATAACTACATTTATAGTTCTACCCGCAGAGAAAACGTTAATAACTTGTAGTTATAACTACATTTATAGTTCTACCCGCAGATAAAACGTTAATAACTTGTAGTTATAACTACATTTATAGTTCTACCCGCAGAGAAAACGTTAATAACTTGTAGTTATAACTACATTTATAGTTCTACCCTCAGAGAAAACGTTAATAACTTGTAGTTATAACTACATTTATAGTTCTACCCTCAGAGAAAACGTTAATAACTTGTAGTTATAACTACATTTATAGTTCTACCCTCAGTGAAAACGTTAATAACTTGTAGTTATAACTACATTTATAGTTCTACCCGCAGAGAAAACGTTAATAACTTGTAGTTATAACTACATTTATAGTTCTACCCTCAGAGAAAACGTTAATAACTTGTAGTTATAACTACATTTATAGTTCTACCCTCAGAGAAAACGTTAATAACTTGTAGTTATAACTACATTTATAGTTCTACCCTCAGAGAAAACGTTAATAACTTGTAGTTATAACTACATTTATTGTTCTACCCGCAGAGAAAACGTTAATAACTTGTAGTTATAACTACATTTATAGTTCTACCCGAAGAGAAAACGTTAATAACTTGTAGTTATAACTACATTTATAGTTCTACCCTCAGAGAAAACGTTAATAACTTGTAGTTATAACTACATTTATTGTTCTACCCTCAGAGAAAACGTTAATAACTTGTAGTTATAACTACATTTATAGTTCTACCCGCAGAGAAAACGTTAATAACTTGTAGTTATAACTACATTTATAGTTCTACCCGCAGAGAAAACGTTAATAACTTGTAGTTATAACTACATTTATAGTTCTACCCGCAGAGAAAACGCTAATAACTTGTAGTTATAACTACATTTATAGTTCTACCCGCAGAGAAAACGTTAATAACTTGTAGTTATAACTACATTTATAGTTCTACCCGCAGAGAAAACGTTAATAAATTGTAGTTATAACTACATTTATAGTTCTACCCGCAGAGAAAACGTTAATAACTTGTAGTTATAACTACATTTATAGTTCTACCCTCAGAGAAAACGTTAATAACTTGTAGTTATAACTACATTTATAGTTCTACCCGCAGAGAAAACGTTAATAACTTGTAGTTATAACTACATTTATAGTTCTACCCTCAGAAAAAACGTTAATAACCTGTAGTTATAACTACATTTATAGTTCTACCCGCAGAGAAAACGTTAATAACTTGTAGTTATAACTACATTTATAGTTCTACCCTCAGAGAAAACGTTAATAACTTGTAGTTATAACTACATTTATAGTTCTACCCTCAGAGAAAACGTTAATAACTTGTAGTTATAACTACATTTATAGTTCTACCCTCAGAGAAAACGTTAATAACTTGTAGTTATAACTACATTTATAGTTCTACCCTCAGAGAAAACGTTAATAACTTGTAGTTATAACTACATTTATAGTTCTACCCTCAGAGAAAACGTTAATAACTTGTAGTTATAACTACATTTATAGTTCTACCCGCAGAGAAAACGTTAATAACTTGTAGTTATAACTACATTTATAGTTCTACCCGCAGAGAAAACGTTAATAACTTGTAGTTATAACTACATTTATAGTTCTACCCTCAGAGAAAACGTTAATAACTTGTAGTTATAACTACATTTATAGTTCTACCCTCAGAGAAAACGTTAATAACTTGTAGTTATAACTACATTTATAGTTCTACCCTCAGAGTAAACGTTAATAACTTGTAGTTATAACTACATTTATAGATCTACCCTCAGAGAAAACGTTAATAACTTGTAGTTATAACTACATTTATAGTTCTACCCTCAGAGAAAACGTTAATAACTTGTAGTTATAGCTACATTTATAGTTCTACCCTCAGAGAAAACGTTAATAACTTGTAGTTATAACTACATTTATAGTTCTACCCGCAGAGAAAACGTTAATAACTTGTAGTTATAGCTACATTTATAGTTCTACCCGCAGAGAAAACGTTAATAACTTGTAGTTATAACTACATTTATAGTTCTACCCGCAAAGAAAACTTTAATAACTTGTAGTTATAACTACATTTATAGTTCTACCCTCAGAGAAAACGTTAATAACTTGTAGTTATAACTACATTTATAGTTCTACCCGCAGAGAAAACGTTAATAAATTGTAGTTATAACTACATTTATAGTTCTACCCGCAGAGAAAACGTTAATAACTTGTAGTTATAACTACATTTATAGTTCTACCCGCAGAGAAAACGTTAATAACTTGTAGTTTTAACTACATTTATAGTTCTACCCTCAGAGAAAACGTTAATAACTTGTAGTTATAACTACATTTATAGTTCTACCCTCAGAGAAAACGTTAATAACTTGTAGTTATAACTACATTTATAGTTCTACCCTCAGAGAAAACGTTAATAACTTGTAGTTATAACTACATTTATAGTTCTACCCTCAGAGAAAACGTTAATAACTTGTAGTTATAACTACATTTATAGTTCTACCCGCAGAGAAAACGTTAATAACTTGTAGTTATAATTACATTTATAGTTCTACCCGCAGAGAAAACGTTAATAACTTGTAGTTATAACTACATTTATAGTTCTACCCGCAGAGAAAACGTTAATAACTTGTAGTTATAACTACATTTATAGTTCTACCCTCAGAGAAAACGTTAATAACTTGTAGTTATAACTACATTTATAGTTCTACCCGCAGAGAAAACGTTAATAACTTGTAGTTATAACTACATTTATAGTTCTACCCGAAGAGAAAACGTTAATAACTTGTAGTTATAACTACATTTATAGTTCTACCCGCAGAGAAAACGTTAATAACTTGTAGTTTTAACTACATTTATAGTTCTACCCTCAGAGAAAACGTTAATAACTTGTAGTTATAACTACATTTATAGTTCTACCCTCAGAGAAAACGTTAATAACTTGTAGTTATAATTACATTTATAGTTCTACCCGCAGAGAAAACGTTAATAACTTGTAGTTATAACTACATTTATAGTTCTACCCGCAGAGAAAACGTTAATAACTTGTAGTTATAACTACATTTATAGTTCTACCCGAAGAGAAAACGTTAATAACTTGTAGTTATAACTACATTTATAGTTCTACCCGCAGAGAAAACGTTAATAACTTGTAGTTATAACTACATTTATAGTTCTACCCGAAGAGAAAACGTTAATAACTTGTAGTTATAACTACATTTATAGTTCTACCCGCAGAGAAAACGTTAATAACTTGTAGTTATAATTACATTTATAGTTCTACCCGCAGAGAAAACGTTAATAACTTGTAGTTATAACTACATTTATAGTTCTACCCGCAGAGAAAACGTTAATAACTTGTAGTTATAACTACATTTATAGTTCTACCCTCAGAGAAAACGTTAATAACTTGTAGTTATAACTACATTTATAGTTCTACCCGCAGAGAAAACGTTAATAACTTGTAGTTATAACTACATTTATAGTTCTACCCGAAGAGAAAACGTTAATAACTTGTAGTTATAACTACATTTATAGTTCTACCCGCAGAGAAAACGTTAATAACTTGTAGTTTTAACTACATTTATAGTTCTACCCTCAGAGAAAACGTTAATAACTTGTAGTTATAACTACATTTATAGTTCTACCCTCAGAGAAAACGTTAATAACTTGTAGTTATAACTACATTTATAGTTCTACCCTCAGAGAAAACGTTAATAACTTGTAGTTATAACTACATTTATAGTTCTACCCTCAGAGAAAACGTTAATAACTTGTAGTTATAACTACATTTATAGTTCTACCCGCAGAGAAAACGTTAATAACTTGTAGTTTTAACTACATTTATAGTTCTACCCTCAGAGAAAACGTTAATAACTTGTAGTTATAACTACATTTATAGTTCTACCCTCAGAGAAAACGTTCATAACTTGTAGTTATAACTACATTTATAGTTCTACCCTCAGAGAAAACGTTAATAACTTGTAGTTATAACTACATTTATAGTTCTACCCTCAGAGAAAACGTTGATAACTTGTAGTTATATCTACATTTATAGTTCTACCCTCAGAGAAAACGTTAATAACTTGTAGTTATAACTACATTTATAGTTCTACCCTCAGAGAAAACGTTAATAACTTGTAGTTATAACTACATTTATAGTTCTACCCTCAGAGAAAACGTTAATAACTTGTAGTTATAACTACATTTATAGTTCTACCCGCAGAGAAAACGTTAATAACTTGTAGTTATAGCTACATTTATAGTTCTACCCGCAGAGAAAACGTTAATAACTTGTAGTTATAACTACATTTATAGTTCTACCCGCAGAGAAAACTTTAATAACTTGTAGTTATAACTACATTTATAGTTCTACCCTCAGAGAAAACGTTAATAACTTGTAGTTATAACTACATTTATAGTTCTACCCGCAGAGAAAACGTTAATAACTTGTAGTTATAACTACATTTATAGTTCTACCCGCAGAGAAAACGTTAATAACTTGTAGTTATAACTACATTTATTGTTCTACCCGCAGAGAAAACGTTAATAACTTGTAGTTTTAACTACATTTATAGTTCTACCCTCAGAGAAAACGTTAATAACTTGTAGTTATAACTACATTTATAGTTCTACCCTCAGAGAAAACGTTAATAACTTGTAGTTATAACTACATTTATAGTTCTACCCTCAGAGAAAACGTTAATAACTTGTAGTTATAACTACATTTATAGTTCTACCCTCAGAGAAAACGTTAATAACTTGTAGTTATAACTACATTTATAGTTCTACCCGCAGAGAAAACGTTAATAACTTGTAGTTATAATTACATTTATAGTTCTACCCGCAGAGAAAACGTTAATAACTTGTAGTTATAACTACATTTATAGTTCTACCCGCAGAGAAAACGTTAATAACTTGTAGTTATAACTACATTTATAGTTCTACCCTCAGAGAAAACGTTAATAACTTGTAGTTATAACTACATTTATAGTTCTACCCGCAGAGAAAACGTTAATAACTTGTAGTTATAACTACATTTATAGTTCTACCCTCAGAGAAAACGTTAATAACTTGTAGTTATAACTACATTTATAGTTCTACCCGCAGAGAAAACGTTAATAACTTGTAGTTTTAACTACATTTATAGTTCTACCCTCAGAGAAAACGTTAATAACTTGTAGTTATAACTACATTTATAATTCTACCCTCAGAGAAAATGTTAATAACTTGTAGTTATAACTACATTTATAGTTCTACCCTCAGAGAAAACGTTAATAACTTGTAGTTATAACTACAGTTATAGTTCTACCCTCAGAGAAAACGTTGATAACTTGTAGTTATATCTACATTTATAGTTTTACCCTCAGAGAAAACGTTAATAACTTGTAGTTATAACTACATTTATAGTTCTACCCTCAGAGAAAACGTTAATAACTTGTAGTTATAACTACATTTATAGTTCTACCCTCAGAGAAAACGTTAATAACTTGTAGTTATAACTACATTTATAGTTCTACCCGCACAGAAAACGTTAATAACTTGTAGTTATAACTACATGTATAGTTCTACCCTCAGAGAAAACGTTAATAACTTGTAGTTATAGCTACATTTACAAATGCAACAATTACATCTGTCATACAGGATTTAAGGGCTGTCATGGTCGTGATCGTATAGTAGTTGGATTTACAACTGCATATGCAATCAGTGCCTTACGCCACTAAAATTGTGAATTCGAATCTCGCTTATGACAAAGTGTACTTGATACAACATTATGGGATAAAGTTTGTCAGTGACTTGCAGCAGGTTGGAGGGTTTTTTCGGTTTCCTCCACCAATAAAACAGACCACAATGATATAGCTGAAATATTGGTGAAAGTGGCATTAAACACAACAACCCTAACCACTAACCTCACACATGCTATCTTTGCTATAAGTATAGATCGTCTACTGGTTTCACTAGTAGTTCAATCTATAAATGTATATTCAACAAAAACAAAAAGAAACAAACAAAAACAAAACAAACAAAGAAACAAAAACGAAAAAAAAACCCAAAGCAAAACTAAAGAAAACACAGTGTAAACTATGGATTGCGAGGATTCTACGACAGTTATATTACCGACTATTAGAGGGATGTATACATGTTCCATGTTGTTAGATATTGTAAATCTTTGCTGTCTGTGCATATATCTAATTGGTTAGTGTATTTATTGTTTCTACTTCTAATTACCCCACGGTAACAACCCCCGTGAAAAGGACGTTTGCTGATCGTGCTGGGCGAAGATAATATTCAACTCTTTCACGACCGGTGTAATTTGGTAAAAGGACCATGATAAAAAGTGACCTGGTCTAAATGTCAACATACTTTCTGACCAATCTACAGTAGAAATCAGGGTCTGATGGTCTGTAGAATTTCGAGACGCTCCTACCATAATAGACGACTTGTAGTATCTACTAATGCAAGACTGTTTTAGGTGATAATTGACGACACTTTTGAAGGAAAAGATATCCGCCCTTATTCATCTTTTGCCTTATGACAATCAAAACTTTCGTTCATAAGCCATTTCCAGTACTACCATTCTATCGACATGTTTTAATGTTTGTAATCATGTCAATGCTTTATAATATGGCTAATTCTTTCACTTGACGTTAGACTAATTTTTCAACTGTCGGAATTGGGACAATCGCATATGAAATTGCACTTTATCTGATATTTGGTTCCCTCTGCGCTATGCGTTGGACTGATGAAATAATTATAGTACAGTGGAACTTGTGCAATTCGACATCTGAGATTTTCGGGATCATGTGACATCCGACAAAAATTATTCCAACATCCTGTACAATCCGACACATTTCCTTGGTCCCTTGGTGTGTCGGATTAGACATGTTCCATTGTATTGCATTTCTAAATTAACAAAGAATAGGAGCTTGCAACATGTACACGAAAAGAAAAAAAAACAACTATTCCGTTATTTTCCTATATGAATAGTAAAGTATATCTAATTATCTATCTTATTTGGTTTTTTTGTTTACCTTTAAAAAACATAAACCTACAAGATAAATGGCACGACTAATGACCTGACATTAAATTTACTTGTAGGTAAATATTTCAAGAGCTCTAGAAAAACTGACTCAAAGACGAAAGGATCCCATAAATCTTCTTCAGTCCAACGATCCTTCAAATCTGACGAAGAGAAAAGGTTATTCAAGAAAGACGAATCTCTATCAAACACAAGTACTCCGACATCAGAGTATGATTTGGAGAGACAACCATCCTATGTTGTTGAAAAAAACAATTATTTGTTAAAACAATTCTTTTCGAAACACGCTACAAATGTAAATGCTCTCGGCAACTTTTCAAACATCAGAAACCCACAAAAGCCCGGACTAAATGCATATGGAAATACTCGATCCCCAATGGGGGAATGCCGTAAGTCATGTGAAAGTAGTAACCCGGATAAAGAGCATATTTCAGGAAAATGTAAAAATGTTAGTAGTACTATAGGGAATATTTCTAAGACATCAAATTCCCTCAGAGGATCGCGAATGCGAAATACACTGTCCAATGTCGATGCTAAAAACCCGATTCGGTTGACTGGAAACACTTCAGTCAAATCATCTCAATCTGGATGGGATGTAGCTTCGAGAAAATTCGGACAATCTGTTCAAATGGACGGGAAAAATAAACGAATTGTTGGAGGAATGCCAACAGTTGTACGAGATAGACTGAAAAAGGACAAAATACAAAAAGACCAAATGCAAAAGGATGTGGCAAATTCGGTTAAAAAAGAATCAACTCAGAAAAATGTTGGGGTAACAACGACACGTGACAGAAATTTATGGACTAATAAGCACATAAAAAAATAGACAAAATAATTGTTGTAATCTTTGCTTTATCATTTATTTAGCAAGCCCGCATTTGCGTTAATACGAATATAATAACAAGGTTAAATTATCTCCTTATTTTCTTACCATATAATTTGGAAAAAAAAATATTTTAATTCAAGTTTGCTTATATTTCAATAATTTCATGAATTTTTGATAAAGCAAAAATGAGGAAATATACATTTGACCTCCCTCCCCCTTTATTTTCTTATCTGAATGATTTTTTCTTTATTTTCATTATATATCAATTGTTTTTATGAAGTATTTTCTACTCATTATAATATGTCTTTATTGAAGGTATCAGAAAAGTAGCACAATTAAACCTGTCTAAACCGAACCTCCTTGGGATAAATGTTTGTGTTCGGAATAGACAAGTGTTCAGTTAAATTCCTGCATTAGGATTTTATTTAAAGTTCGGTTTATACAATATTTCGGTTTATTCAGGGTTCCGTTTAAATATGTCAGAGAAAGAGCTTAATGTTAATATATATACAATATTTGTGTATTTACCGTCAATACATCAATGTTGTATTTATTCTGCAATAAAATTTGCAAAAACATGTTACTTAAGTTAATAATTAAAAAAAAGATAACGGAAACTCCATTGATACCTCAATAGTAGTTCCGATAGGGGCGTGGCTGAATACCTTTATTAGGCTAATGTGGAAAGTATTATTATGACAGGGGTGGGGCTTAATAGCTTTATTAGGCTAATGTGAAAAGTGTTATTATGTTACTATCATACTAAAGCAAGTTTATTTCAAACCATTCATTATGACAAAAAATAACCCAATTGCAGGATAAAAGTTATGCTTGTTACTCATTACAATATAACTACTGTGAATGTACTTGTATTCGTGGGCACCAATGTTCGTGGTTTATGCAAAATGCATTGATATGAAATGAAGGTTCATGGATTTGTACTGTCAAATACTGCACGCGTCAAATCAATAGAAATGTTGTATCTCAGTGGATTTTAATGTTCGTTAATATAGTGAATCATGAAATCCACGAAAATTAGTACCCCACGAATAATAATACATTCATAGTATTATGCATAACATAGCGCATTATGCAAATGTATAAAGACAATAACGTACGTAGAAGACTTAAATATAGTATGATTTTATACTTTTACACGTATCACGTTGTATTGTGATGGTTTTTTTAATGATTTTTGACTTTATACTTTTACACGTATCACGTTGTATTGTGATGTTTTTCTATGATTTTTGACTTTATACTTTTACACGTATCACGTTGTATTGTGATGTTTTTTAATGATTTTTTACTTTATACTTTTACACGTATCACGTTGTATTGTGATGTTTTTTAATGATTTTTTACTTTATACTTTTACACGTATCACGTTGTATTGTGATGTTTTTTATGCTTTTATGCTTTTATACTTTTACACGTATCACTTTGTAGTGTGATGTTTTTTATGCTTTTTATACTTTTATACTTTTTTACTTATCACATTGTACAATACAGTATATTACATGTAATACGCTTATTTTGTTGTTTTTGCATTCATGCTGTTTTTGTCTATGATAATGTTGTTCTTGCACATATTACTGTTGTTTTGACTTTAAGATGTAAAGGTTTTATTTATTTTTATAGTTGAGACATTATAGCGTGTCACCATTAACGAAGTAACATGGTTTCTGTTTACAGTATCATTAAAAGATACAACTGACACGCTGAAAACTGAGAACGAAACGACTGAAGCAAAGACTAGTCAAACAACAGAGCGGGGAAATGAAAAACCAGGAGATGGTAGTGGTAGTCACAGCAGTGGAACTCTTCTTGATCAGAGCCAACAAAGTGCCCCACCTCGTCAGACTATTTATCGGTCTTTATCAAGAACTGCCATTGGTTCCACAGAACAGAGCAGAGAAAGTGTAATGAGTAACGCATCGGTTATCAGTAGACAAGCAAGTTGCTCTTCTATCCTCGTACGTACCTCGCCTGACGATGCAAAAAGACCAGAATCGACCATGGTTACTGTTCAAGAACACCCAGAGGAAACTGGTACCAACATATCACCAGTTGAGCAAAAGGATACCAACATATCACCAGTTGAAGAAACTGGTTCAAAACCATCACCATCTATTAGTAAAAGTACAACACCAAAGGCTACAAAACCAGCACCACCAAAGACAAGTGCTCCACTGAGGCGAACAATGTCTAAAAGTGTAATTACGCACAGCAAATCTACCACCAACATGACCAAACCCATGAATAGAGAAATGGTACGCACAATGTCGAGATCAGTCTTGCGTATTGGAGAGCACACACCTGTATCTAGTAAAGCAGTCATCAAAGAACCCACAACTGAATCCAAAACAGAGAATACAGAGACAGAACCAGAGAAAACAGAGACAAAACCAGAGAAAACAGGGACAGAACCAGAGAAAACAGGGACAGAACCAGAGAAAACAGAGGCAAGAGCAGAGATAACAGAGGCAAGACCAGAGAAAACAGAAACACATTCAGAGAAAACAGGGACAGGACCAGAGAAAACAGGGGCAAGAGCAGAGAAAAAAGATGGAAGACCAGAGATAACAGAGGGAAGACCAGAGATAACAGAGGCAAGAGCAGAGAAAACACAGGCAACACCCGAGGAAGGGAATCCAGAGGTAGCAAGTCTTGAAACACCAAATGAAAGTGGAAATATAACCAGTACGATTGAAGATGCAAATATTGAACTGGCATCGGATGACGAAAAGAAGAGAGATGAACTTAAAACTGAATAGACTGAAATGTCCGACGAAAGTAACATGTTGAAGGAAGGTACCAAAGCTTAAGATGTCAAAGAGACTCTTAATGCATGAACTATTTTTGCTTTAAATTTGATGTTTCTTTTCATGGTTTAATTATTTTGTATTTATTTTGTGCTAACAACATATTGTATACACCACCGTACATACCTCTGATTTCATTAGATAACCACATGTCTGATCTATTCTGATCAAAAAATAGCAATTGTATCTTTATAATTGAAATTGTTTGACACTATCAGGTTTGGAAATTGCTATTGAGTAAACCGAGGAAGAAAAATAGAATTCAGGTACAAGTGATATGTTTTTATGATGAAAAAGTCCCCAAAGTATTTATACGATACATTTTGACAATGACATAGTTCAAGATCACTTGCTCAAAACATTGATAATGCGGCATCAGATAATCATGTCATTTATATATTATAATTGCTATTATTTCGATTTAAGCATTTCTAGAATCTGAACATCTGAAATACTAACCATATGCATGAAAATGTGATTTTGTTCATTAAAGAGGCTGTTTAATACTTATTGATATGCTACCCCCTCTATTGGTGGGATGGGACATAAAATTCTACAAATCATGATGTAATTTAACAGTTTGAGGAAAACCGCTGGTAGCCATTGGCTGTTGGCAATCCTCGTTAAACCACAGAAGAGAACTCTTTTCAAATGTCCTTAATGATAATGCTGCTATATTAAGTGCAGAGGATAAATTTGTTTGGATATTGAGCAACGAAGATCCATCTTGCGTCAGAGAACTCGCACAATTTATTCACTCGTGTTTTCAAATGGCACCATAGTTCTCTGCATGCATGTTTTATATTTTATCTTTTCCAAATACAGTTATCTCTCTTTCATTGCCTCCCAATGCAAACTATAACGAAAACTATAACCTATAATTTTATTTGTTATTTTATCATGTCATTCTTCTTTTATATACTATCTCATAATCTTTGTCAACCTTAATGTTCAATGATTGAGTTTCTTTAATAAAGTATTTCATATTCAAATAAAGGATTAAAAATAATTTAACAGTTTGGTTCAAATACATAAACTAGTACTTGGTTTTTATCTAGAAATCCTTGGTCATGCTAGTATTTAACATGTTCATGACATTTATTTAAATACATGTAAAGTTTAAAAAGAACTTTCATAATGTGACCATCTTGTATTAATTAGACACCATATTTACTACCTTTGAAAAAGATACTTCTTATAAGCAGGAACCCGATTGCTATTCGCGAACACCTGGATTTTTCTCCAGTTTTCATGGGGTTCTTGCTGCACATCGTTTTTTTTTAGTTTTCTATGCTGTGTTGTGTTTTTGTGTTTTGCCTGTCCTCATCCTCGGTCTTGTGTGCCAAATGTTGCCAGTGTCTCCCAATTTCCCATTCTTGAATGTCCCTTCTGTTTTCTCTAACGTGTATTAAAATATTCAAACAATTGCCATGTTTAACAACAGGCATGCTAGACTGTTTTACTATTGTGCTGTTCGTTCATAGCATAAGTTTGATTGTGCATTATTTATTTGAGTAAATAAAATTTTACCTTTAAATTGGTCATCATTGATTAATATTCCCCTTCATATAAACTAAGCCTTTGTGGTTTGCGAGCGAATAAGGGTTTTATTAATATATGCATATACAATCAATGTCAAATCATTGCTAAGGTTGTGAGTTCGATTCTTTGGTGGACTTGATACAACTTAATGCGATAAAGTTTGTCCGTTTCGAATTCTATCTGTCTCTATTATCTATTATGGGAAGAACATTTAAACAGTGATTATCAACAATTCTAGCAATATTAACTAAACGAATAACCACCGCTCACACCAAGCACAAAAAACACCACGACAATTGCGTTGGAAATCCAGAACATGGGACAGGGCGGGGTTAAACCAGTTAATAAGATCACAATCATCTCACTCGACAATGTTTCAGACTCGGACTCTGCCTTTCTATCTATCATACTTAATTATATAATATCGGACTCTGTCTTTTTATTATCACATATCGAATGTGGTAGACCGTGTGTTCGAGCTCTGATCGGCTCAAACCAAAGACTATAAAATTGGTATTTATTGCTTCTCCGCTAAGCATGCAGTATTAGGAGAAATAGCAAAGACGGGTTGGCTCGAAATCAGGAATCGGATAATGTGTCCGAGTGGGACGATATGTCGATCCACGGACTGTCTTTTTCAATGAACTAGCACAATAAATATCAAACTAAGCATATTGGTCTAGTACAAAGCGGACCTCATCATCATCTCATTGAAAATTAACTTGTTCTCTCCATGATGTCGCTGCAAAATACCTTATTTGGCTTTAGACAACAATCACTCAATTACACACTATCACCATCCAGGCTCCATCACTTTACAACCAGTCCATGTTTTATGTCACCCTTTAACTATCCAGGAGCGCTTTTGATGGATGTTGCCTTTTTTAATATTCCTTATCTACTAATCAAATATACATAATATTGATACGATATCATTTTCGTGTGGTAGCACAATACCATGTTATGTTAAGTCAGTTGTCAACATCATACATTAGGTTTCGTTTTGGAACTCTATACGTAATGGGAATCTTTAGATGTTCAAATATTTATCATTTCAAATTGAATTGGAATGTCTGTACTAAGCCAGGAAAGTGAGCGATCATATGCTATGGGTATCGATTTTGCCTCTTTCTATGATTTCTCTATTGGATTTTGGAAGAGGAGTTCGAAGATATCAAAGGGGTATCAGAATCCGTATATCGAAGAAGAACAGACAAAACAATGGCCAAATGAAAAAGAACAAAAGGACAAACAACGATCTACAAAGCATACATATGAAACTAAAGATCGAGTAACACATGAACCCCACTACAAACCGAGCCTGAGTTCAGGTGTACCGGAAGGGTAAGCAGTTCCTGCTCCACTAGTGACATCCGTCGTGTTAATCTAGTTACAAACCCGATGACAAGTCATGAACGAAGAAAGGACTGGGAAGCGCTTACGACAAATGGAACATATCCGTGGTCATTTGTGACACAGATATTCCATAACGGTCAACCAAGTCATGGTGGTGACCGTGAAACTTTCGAAGTGATGACTTCAACTTAACTAAGAGGACCTGTTCCGACAGTAACATTATATAAACAACCTGGAACATTTACGAAATGAATAGGTATTCAAACACACATTGATCAGAATTACTTTCTGAATAAACTACGACGATGTCTGTATTGTGTTAAACAGTATACAGATAGACATGTCGCTCACTCGGACACATTGTCCTTACTCTGAGCCCACAATTCATTTGGTCTCACTCCTGCATATTTATTATTAGAGAAGCAGAAAAATCATAATTAGATGATAACAAGGAGGAAAACCAATCAATTTACAGTGTTTATAGACTACAACTCTATACATTTTGGCACCATAACATTTTAAAATGTATCTTATGTTGCTGCTCCCTTTGAATTCAGCTCATATTGAGTAATAAACTCGCTAAGATGCAATACATTGATATGGTAAAAAAAAACTTTAAAACTGCATTCCTTGTACAATTCATGCATTGCAAACTCCGAATTAAAATCAATTCAACCTTACAGCAATCGTCTTGTATTTTGCACATGACACCACACTGTTCAAACCTGTTGGCCTTCAGTAAGATGACACACATTTCATTTACACACAAAGGTATTGACGCTATTAGCACTATCCTTCATAACAAATCAATAAAATCCAAAATCCCTTCCCATTTTAAAGAACAAACTGTTCCTATAACTTCGTATCCCTATGCTAAAACCACCTAATAGAACCAAGATCGTCCACGACAAGACTTGCTGTATGATCTCAATGTTGACCTGTGCAAGGTACCCATTCATATATAATCCAGTTTCCCACTTTAATATTATCAACAACTCTACGAGATGGGTTACACAAAGTGTCGAAATACAGTGAATCTTAATCTATGAATAGAAAACATATAGCTTCAAAATTCGACGAGACGAGGATTATACCTTTGTTCCGTAGCATATATTTGCCATTTCATATTTATTTCTGTTTGATTTTTGTTGAGAATATGAACTGTTCAGTAAATTGATAACATTGATAGATTAGTTGTTTTTTAACGTCAAGAATGTCAGCTATAATCATGATGTGAACAAGCTTACACAAAAGTAGGACAACCAAAATTCTGGATTGATGTCGGCCTGTTGTAGTCTTGATTATCACAAATAGATTGGATGATAGTGCTTAAGGCTTAAAACGTAAGCAAACTTCCGTCCACCAATGACTTCTTCTAACTGGTTGCTCCTCATTTTATGTAGCTATGCATGCGTAAAGGGGGGTAGTATTCAACAAATAGTAGGGGGATATATGCAACCTGTCCTAAGCAGAGAGTTTTGTATTTGATTTGATCTGAGCATTTAGGTGATGTCCCTTCTCGTAACATGTTGTCCCCACAGTGAAGAACCCAAGCTCTAATTCTATACACGGGGTTGCTAATAGAAAACAATTGTAATAAATATATTTAAATATATCTTGTTTTCACATCTGTTGTTCACTACATTTTTATTTATTTATGTATATTTATTTTATATGTTATGCATGAATGATGTGATTAAGCCTATGTATCATATTCCATGATATTGATTCTAAATGATATCAGCACATATACATTAGTAATGGATTTTGGTAAACAATATACTTGTAAAATTACTGGTGTATAGTGTCGCAAATTATGTGAACAAGGATACGTATCAATTACATATTTAAGTAAAAGTCAAGAGAATACCGAAGGAGCAATCAAAAATAGACAATCCAGAGAAACTGGCAAAATAGGATACACAAGACTATATGTCGCACACCACCACACGCAAGCAAACACAAATAACATAAATAAAATATGAGCTTTCCTACAGACAACTGGGGGTAAAGACGAACCGAACATCTTAATTATGCGAAAATAGTAACGGACATCACAACACGGAACCCAAAATTCAAAGATACATCTTAGAACAACCCAAAAAATTAAAAAGATGAGTATCAATTTAGGTTACTAGATCGTCAAGGTCATGCATCCTTCATCAGGTGCCATGGTCTCTTTCAGCAATTATAATTAGCTAAACTATTGAAAGATATAATCTACAATGAGGTTATTGACACATATTCTTATTTACATCTGAAGGATTTAAGAATGTTATTAGTCATGTCGATAGTTTTGAGATCAAATGACAACAAATTACCACACTATCGGAACAGTTTAAAAAAATCCAATATGAAAATAATGAAAAGAGGCAAACATCGACACACATAACACACAAATATATGACCGCTTACTTTATTGTCTTGGTAAAGGCACGTCATTAAACGCCCCACTCGGACACATTATCTTGATTCAAAAACAACTAGCCTTTGTTCATACTCTTTAAATGTTACCTGCTTAGCGGAGCAGCAGCAAATACCAAAAGGATAGTCTTTGGTTTTACCCGATCGTGGCTCGAACCCATGATCTACCGCGCTCGAAGTGAGCATGCTAACTAGAGGGCATGCAAATGTGCAATTCAGCTGTACTGACAAAGTTTACACATGTCTCTCTTTGATATGTTTCCGTATAATACAACAGCTATTCCCTTTATATGAGGTCAACATCAAGTTGTCAACAATAGAGAGGCTGTTTCCCTTGGGAGAAAGGCCCCATGTTGGCAATTTTCAATGTTCACCTCATATGAAGATAATAATTGTATATTATTGTACGACTTGTTATCTTTAAGAAACAGTTGCAGATACCATTATGGTAATCAGAAGCCGTAAATTGAAGGGCAATTACTGCAATGACGAAAAGGAAGAAAATACAGACAATAATCAACAAAACACTAAAAACTAAAGAGTGAGCAACGTGAACAGAACCAAAAACAGCCAATGATCTCTGGGGCTCCAGAAAGGTAAGCTGTGCCTTCTCTGGTGGGATTTAATTAGGTCAAACGGAACATATATGTAGTCATATATGACAAAGATGTTTCGTCACGGTTAGGAAAGTCACGATGGAAGCCGTAACCGAATTCGAAGTGACGATCTCAACTTCCCCAGTTTGGTCCATTAGTTTGTTCGTTTTCAGCGACCATCTATTAATGATATACAGTAGAAGAGCTGGAATATCGAATCAACTGTGAAATGTGTCAATGATAATACAAGGCTAATCGATAAGACTATTTAAACAAGCTCGTTGAATTCCATAGCTTATAATGAAATTAATAAAACATGGGCATGTATTTTGCTAGTTCCTATATATATATATTTATCGAATTCCAATATCTAGTCATGCAAAAGTTTAAATTTCAATTTAAATAAACTTTCGCCACTAGTTAATAAATAATGGAAAGAATGCTAAGGGTACTCAGAATCTTGTTCATGAAAAAAGTTGTATTTCTTCTTTTCATAGGTAAGTGTTTTGTGAAATTTTACGACCAGAGAGAGAGAGAGATGGGTACTAAATATCACCTTATGAATGTTTTTAGCCGTCGGATGAATTTGAATTCATATTTCGATGTAACTAGAAAATGCTAAATATTATGATTTGTTTGTCTAGCTGTAGTTTTGAATATATTACAGGGGAAACTTTTAATAGTTATTTTACCCACAAGGAATAATATGGGAATGGTTTTTTTAAATCAATTATTATGAAAGAATTTAAGGTTTTGGGTGAGTTTAGGTTTATGATGTTTAACGCCACTTTCAACACTATTGCAGTAATATGTCATGGCGGAAAGAATTTAAGTATTTAAGGTAACAACAGATGATTATAATAGATGTTAGAGACATATTTAACACACATATAATATGAAGGAAAGAAATAAGCTGTAACAAAAAAATTATGCTGCATTGGGCAATGTTGGATATCACAAATAGGGTAACACGATGGATGTTGCTTCTGTATTGTTGTAAGGATCCTTGTACTGTGAAGCCTGTCTAAACCTTCTTGTGTTCGGAATAGACAGGTGTTGGGTTTATAGTGTTGACTTATCAAAGATTTTCTACATTGAGATTTTGCTTAAAGTTCAGATTATTTAGAATTCTGGTTTATTCAGGGTTCTTTTTAGACTGGTTTCACTATATACATGTATATTTAATAGTACTATGTTGTTGAAATAGTCAGTCCAGCTCCTTCTGTTATTTTGTTTTAGTTGAAGTGGCATGTGACTACTGTTACGATTCTTCATACTCACATCTTGCCTACTACTGTAATGGATACTGTGCTGGTTTCTATGCCAACGAGTATTGTATGTACTCATATTACAACTACGCCGCCATGTAAGTACTTATAGATTATTATATGTAATTTTTCATATCAAATGTCATATCAACCCGAGACGCTAATATGGGTCAAGGGTTGATATGACATGTCATATGAAAATGCCATATCATAACCTATTTATCATATACTTCAATGCGTCTTTCTTCATATTTGTGAGAGCTGATCGTTTTCAGAAACCCTGCATGTAGCTTGATTTGGGATATGATGCAATAATGTCATATTATATCTACGTTTTTACTATATGTATTTAGAGACATAATCCTTATACAGCTACACTTTTAATACAACAACACAAGATGATTCAATCTTTGGTTCATAAAGGAGTGTCATCATTCGTTGCATAACGAGCATTTTCCATGTTTTCTTCGTAATCCAATTTGACAGTAACAGACGACGAAAGTAAACAACGATACATTAATAACGAAAACTGATCAGACCTGAAATCGTAAATTTCGGAAGAAAAAACAATTTCCAAAAAGACAAAATGATTGTGTAATTTTTGTCTAAAAAATTGATAATTACCATGTGGTTCACATCGCTAATATTTATCTTTCAACGGAAGTGCGAGATGTTCCGAATGTTTATTCATTTCATTGGGTAATTGTTGCTAAGTAACTAGACGCCTATATATTTTTAATTTCATTCATTTTCGCGACATATTTGAAATTAGTTTGACGAAATTTTCACCCGCCCACCCACCACTTACTCTTACAGCAATGTTGTTTTTGTTAATTAAATGCTTTTTTTTTCATATAAATTTGTTACTTGTTTATATCATAGTTTGTTTTTCTCTTAAAGAGTGTGGCTTTCAAATGTTTACATTTGATGTTGATGCTTATACATAAGTATCAATTGAGAATAATTGCATTTAATAAATGCATCAATATATAAATTGAAATAATTGAACATCTTTAAAATATTTGTCTTATTACTTAGTAATTGCATTTCTCATAATATTAATCATTATTTAAAAATAATTGTATTGATTGAAAGAATCAAAGTTGTAATATATTAATATTGCCATAATAAAATTATGTATTTGGAGATTGTTTTTTGTGATAAGCCTGGTAATTGTGAAAAAAATAAATGCTCGATTTCATGCAAAATTTCCGCCGCCATTTTAGCCATATCACAGCCCATGTAATAATAATGCCGTATCACACACCCCCGTGTGATACGGCATTATTATTACATGGGCTGTGACATGGACTTACCGTAACCATCTGTATTGCATATGCAAAATCGTACATATCATAAATAACTAAGTATATGATAATTATAGATTAATGCATGCCCTTTTCCATATCGAGACTGTTATCATCCCGAGAGACCGATATCGGCCAGAGGGCTTTAGCTCGAGGGTCGATATCGGTTGAGGGATGATAACAGTCCTGATATGGAAAAAGACATGCATTAATCTATTGATCACATATTTAAACATTGAATTAAAAAGAACAAAATTAACTTCCCACACAGACACCAAACTTATGGATATGAGTGATCGATATCGGTTGAGGTTCAATCTTTCCTCGCTGAACGTCGACATTTTCTTAACGACAATTAACAGTTGGGCGGAAGTAACGTCATGGGGCTCATGAGACAATCGTGGCCATTCTCGCTACCCTGCAAATAACCTCGTATGTATTAGGCGTATAAATCGCACTACTTTTCACATGTCAGTTACATGAAAGTTTGATAAAGTTATATTTTAAACAATTTTCTATAATTAGTTTTGCATGATTAGATTTTAATTAGTATGTCTTCCATATTGGATTTTCGTGGACTATATTTTTGTGCGGCTTAACTTAACTTAACTTCCGGCAAACAATTTAAGAAGAATTTCTACTATGTACGTACGAGGTTATTTGCAGGGTAGCGAGAATGGCCGAGTAGTTACGATTGGCTCACGAGAGGCTTGATATCGTGTTATCAGAGTTTTTCCCCGACGGCAGATATCGCTGTGGCGCTTCCGGTGTTTACGCATGGGCTAAATTGACGTGTGATATAAATATGTGATAAATGCATGTATTACACTATAGTTAGTTTAATCTTAACATCTACATCTTCATTAATCACAATGGCTTGAGTCTTACACCCCAAAAAACATAGCTGATTAACAGAAATAATACAATGTATTAAATCAACAATTTATGTCAGTCTCATCAACACGATGGAACCCGGCGTATTGATTAAGGACAAATTGTCTTCCCTCAACGGTATAATCTCTCTGAAAGTAGCCTCCCCATGTTGTGTTGTGTGGGACGAATAAAATACATAGCTTGTCCTTAAGATGGGACGCAAATGAGTTGCTCGCCATTATAGAGTGGGATCCTTCTTGCAAGTAAGAAACAACCTGTACCAGCTCCCTTATAAGGAGCTTTGTTTTCGGAGATGCCAGTTACATTGCAAAATTGGCCGATGATATACATAAGCTATCATGTTACATGTGGCAATCACAACAGCACTCCTTAGGCTCACATCATATCAACTTTGTACCTACATGATGTAATGTTTGCCATGCATATTGGTGAAATATAAAAAAAACTTGTTTTTGTAATTGTTTTTGTTTTTGCTTATCGTCGTTCTGTTTCTTCTGCACAATGTTGTCTATTTCTCTGGATTTTTCGTTCTTACATTGCCCGCTTCCTTTTATGAAGTATATAACTCACTTAAGAAATAATTAATAAAGTCACTTAAGAAAAGCCATACTGTGTTGTGAGTTTTAACACGGGTTGGCGGATATTAGTATTTTATCCCGAGTGACGACACATACCTACCTGTCAACTGGTCCTCTGGTGAGCTGCTAGAACAAGAAAAAAAAGGGGGAAAAAAACCAAACAAAAAACACCACACTTTCTCTCCATGACCTAGCCCCAAGAATCAGAACAGTCACTGGCCCACTTCTTTAACCGACAACTATTCTGTTCTCAATATTATCTCTAATGTAAAATGTTTTACCTATGTATAATTAAGAAATAAATCATAGAAGCCAGAATGTGTTTTGAGTTTTCACATGGAATGGCGGATTTTAGTATTTTATCCCGAGCCAGACGCGAGGGATAACATTGACTAATATCCGCGAACCCATGTTAAAACTCAAAACACATTCTGGTTTCCATGATTTATTTCGATTCTGATATGTCTAAGAGTACAAATACCGTAGTATACTTTGATTGGAAGACGGTAATTTATATTTACGTTTGCGGAAAATGTCGCACACAATTTATGGTGCCAAATTTGACCAGACGATAATTCATCAACATGTACATTTACGACGGAAAAGTCAGTCACATTCACAGGCGCATGTGCGAATGAGATTATACCATCGATAAATCGCTCGTTTGTCTACAAAGCGAGAGAAGGACGTCATGTTAGAAATTTGTACAACTTAATCGTTGATTTTGACAACTTCTGATAATATTTACAACCGAAAATATAAAACATCTCTTACATTTTATAAAGTATAACTAAAAAATGTGTTTGATTTCTCTGTATTGTACATATTTACGAAAATCTATAAGGATCATTTGAGATTCAAGATTCGACTTTTAGATCAATATTTGCAGTTGGGTAATGATTTCAATATCTAATGCAAACTATCATCAATAAAATGTCGTAAAGTAGTACATGTACAATATTCTTCAGAACAAACCACAAAACACAAAAAAGAAACAAACAAGTAAAACCTTTTTCATGAGATGAAATAAGCACTCACTGACAGGGCAGGTTTGGGCCCATAAAGCTAGCTTAAATTTAGATTTGTTGTAAGGAACTATGAAAGAAAGCGGTCATGTATTTGTGTGTTATGGGTATCGAATTTACCTTTTTCTACAATTTTGCTATTGGGATGTTAATTTGTTGCGACAGTGTGCTATTTTTGTTTTCATTTTACTACAACAACGAATAAAGAGCAAACAAACAATTTAACTTACAAATATCAGTAGAAAAATGAAGAAAAAAAAAAAAACAAAAAAAACAACCAAAAACCCACTGAGAATAACAAATACTAGTAATTCAAAACAACGGAAGTGAAAATGGAAGTACACATTTAGAGGATTATGGTTAGGGTGCTCAACGCCAATTTCAACAATATTTCAGCTATATCATGGCGGTCAGTGTTATTGGTGGAGGAAACTGGAGTACCCGGAGAAAACCACCCACCTGCCGCAAGTCACAGGATTCGAACTTACAACGTTAGTGATGATAGAGAAGTACACATTTAGTGATAACTGAAACAGTAACAGTCAGAATAAATTGAATAAACACTCATAATTTGACAAGAAACTCTACATGCTGTTGTGCTAACCACTAAGCATATATACAAGTTGCTCGCCATGATATAGCTGGAAAAAAATGGTCGAGTTGACGTTAAACAACGACCACTAACTCACTATTTGCAGGTTGGTTTAGCGGATTTTTCCGATTTGATTAAGAGTATCCTCACTTTAGTGAACCAAGAGTTGTCTCGCTTCAAATGATCATTGTTCACTATGTTAACCATTCATGCAGGGCTTTCAAAAGTAGGTGGAAACCGGCTATATTCCACTTGCTAACCCGGTATTAAAGGTCTCGAGCCTCCTACTTTGACCGTTTTTTATACATAAGCAAAACACACAAATCGCCACCTACTTTAAGTCATTGTAGGCACCTACTTTAACAACCTTTAAAAGCCTTGTTCATGTAGTACTTAATTTATTAAACGGACCTCATTTTGTTAGCTTCATCACATTGGTTTATTGGGATATTGAATATATATAATAAGCTTATCTTTCAGTTCTGGTGGCGCTATAGCAGGTCTTGTAGTAGGATTACTTGCTGCAGCGGCTATTTTTATTGTCATTGTCGTAATTTGTGTAAGGAATTGCAACAAACATCAAAGGTCAGTTGGAAGAGTAGTGGGACCACCGACGACTGGTACGAATGTAGCCGTCACTAATACAACACATATGACAGGTAATTTAGCTGAATTATAATGGTTGAAGCAATCGGACAACGAATCACGATAATTTCACTATAGTCTACGTTAGTAAGACCATAACCATCCCCGTCTGCTTGATAAGTTCTCTCTACTTCACCAACTTGGCCATCTAGAGCAAATGTTGTAATGATATTATCTATAATTTAATTGTGTATGTAAACAAGAATATCTTATACAGTAATTCCTCGTTTAAACTCAAGAAGTATTCTCTATAGCACTGGCTATAGTCATATACATACTAATTGTACTGGCGAACATGCACAATCAATAGACCATTTCCACATTTCCGACTTATTATTTCCGAAAATTATTTATTCTTTCCTGGAGTTATTTTCCCATAATCTGTTCAAAATTTAATTTTGTAGTAACTTTTAAACTTTCAATATACTATAAAATTATCCTCTAATTTTTTTCACAAGATATCTGCAATATGTGTAAATTATTGGGATATTCTACTCAAATTCGTTGTCCTTTCCATTGCTCTTGCTAAGCAGGGTACAATTTTGCCATTCGTAAGGGAGATAACTCGTATTATTTAGATATAAAACGTATAATTTTAAAATCAAATCCGGAATGTGTAAAATATCTATTTTTGTCAATACCATAGGTACCCGATTTGTGGACCCCCCCCCCCCCCCCCTCTAATAGAGTAGATCGAGGATCGAGGGTTTTTGTGTTTTTAGAAATGGGCTTATATCGATCTCGGATTGAGTTTTTGGTAATGTTTGAAGTTGTTCAACACTGTATAATGAAAACGTCCCACAAAAGTGATGAATTAAACAAATTTAAAAAAAGGGGGGGGGGGGTCCACAAATCGGGTACCTATGGTCAATACCTAGTACATGTAATATATATCGCCACTTTCAGCAATATTTCAACTATATCATGGCGACCAGTTTTAGTGGTGGAAGAAGCCGGAGTACCAGGAGAGAACCACCAACCATGGGCAAGCAACTGGTAAACTTTATCACTTGCGGCTGCGAGTCGAGTGCACGCTTTTTGTAATTTACAAATCCGGACGCGAACCCACGCCGTATTGGTGATAGACTTGTATGAGTAGTTAGCTAATCCAACTACCTAACTCATTGAGCCACCCGGGCCCTTGTAAAAATATATAAATGGGGATATATGGAATAGTGAATAGTTGCTCTCTAAGTGCTTATCTGAAAACGAATATCTGCCGACGTAGACCATAGTTGATTTTGAAGAATGCTGAGGTAGGAGTCGGTTACTGTCGGCTTCATAAAGGTACAGGGCGTCGAAGGTTCTGTAGATATATGTTGAATAGTGAATAAGTGCTTCTTAAACATCGATTACGATTTTCTCTCGCCATTAGAGTTTATTTTTCCAGAATGTAAAAGGGTAAAGTTTGAATGTCGAACGACGAATACTAGTAAGTAACCAACTTTACCCCGCTCCTGTACTCAAATAAAAAAAAAATCTAGTCTGAACTTTTGTACAGGTAGAAATTGCTTGATTGATTGATTGATTGATTGGTGTTTAACGCCCACATTGGCAATGCTTCAGCTATATCATGACGTGAACACATGTTATTATTAAACTTAGACACCTAAAAGATCCTTAGATATAAAACCTATTTGTCGATAAAACTATCGGATTATATGTAAAAATAAAAGAAACATTAAAAATTTAGAACGTATGAAATATAACTATATTTTTGTATATAAATTAATTTCTGTACAGGTAGAAAAAAATCCAATATTATTTGCAATGTATATTGTCATTGTATAAGAAATCAATTAACTATAATACATAGCGATATTTTTGCATATATATTTTGTCCGCCTCCATTTTTCTTCTTCTAAATATTGCTCCGTTGAATCGTCTTAAATATGTTCAATTTTGGTTTCTTTTAATTAGATACAGTGTACAGCCAGATTTTCGTATTAAACTAACGTACGCATTTATTATATCTCTTGCTTAATATTTCAGGATATGTCCAACCAATGAACCCGTATGGATACCCGGAACCACCACCACCACAATATAATTCAATATATCCCCCTCCACAGCCAGGTCCACCAGCGGCTTACCCACCACAGCCTGCAGGATATGGAGCACCAATACAACCACAATACAACTCCATTTATGGGCATCCACCAAATAATCGTATGCCACCTCCACATATGTAAAAAAATTGTTAAATTTTGCTAAATAAAATAGAATTATATTTGTTATGATGAAAATCCTGACATAAATCATTTGTTTTCCTCTAAAATATACGTTTCATAAAACGAAACTGCTCAATGAAACGGTTATAACATCAGATTTATTTCTAGACAACATGGAAAATTGATATCTTCATGATCTTATCCGTATTAAGGTGGGTTTATACTCCGGGGGAGACAGCGATGAGACGGATTTGCGATGTAGCTTTCAACATTGCTACCCAATCGCATCGACAACGCTCGTCATCGCTGACCATCGCTAGCGAAAATTTTCGTCGCAAGGATCATCGCTAGCTGTCGCAGCAGAGTTGAAATTATTTTAACTTTCTAGCGATATCGCTACCGTCGCTGAGTAATTGCCATCTGAAATCATAAAAAAAATATTATCAAAATCACTAGGCAACACGAACTAAAAACGATAGTAGCGACGCTACAAAAAAGCAATGATTTCGCAATAGTATCGCTTCTCCAGTGCAACAATTTTATTACTCATCGCATCGCTGTCGCACCTGGAGTATAAATCCACCTTTAGAATTAAAAAAAAATTATATGCAAGATTTGTTGGAGGAGAATGTCTTCAGACTTCTCTATTATATATATTTTTATCAAAATTTACAGCTTCTAAATAATGTATTTATTATTAAAACTAAGATTCTCTCTCTCCCCCCCCCCTAACCCTACCCCCCCCCCCCCCCCCCCCCCCCCCCCCCCCCCAGGCATAGGTGAACGTAGCCGATTTTGGCTATGTGTATAGGCCCTTTGTTTTTCTTGCTCTTATAATTTGGCTTTCCAATCTTTTGACGTTGAGCATACATGATGACGGTTATTCCAGAAACGCATCATGCGCGCTAAATTTGATATCTACGTTATATACTCTTCTTTAAGCTCAGTCTTGTGTTTAGGACTGACTATGTACTACTACATTTATTAACCATTGTGATGACCGCAACATCATTTTGTTGTAGAATATGCATTTTGTATTTCTTATTTCTGATTCATTATTACCATCTAGCATTACCAGTATGCGTAGTATATCACATCGTTTTACTCCAACAATATTGTAGCATGTATGCATTATTTTCCTTTGATCTTTTTATAAGTTTATATACCAGCAACAGCTAAGAACTATGAAATAATACACACATATACGAGATATTGGACATTTTAAATCTGGGCTGTAGCTTTATTATTCTCAGAGAACCATGCAATATGTGATATTGCATAGTTTTATGTTACAAATCATTTATACCACGGATTTCCGCGTTTAACCGTTTAACTCGGAAAACCATGGCATACATATTACATACTATTCTTGGAGTGTCAGAGTGTATTTTATTGCTTTGATTTCACATGTGCCTTCATGAATATTTAATACAAGCACTAATATTCTATATTGTATGTGTCTTTTTTGAGTAAAATTACATTTTATGCACCCTCGTTATTGTCATGGAAATGCAACAATGTTCTCATTAGAAACGTTGTCTTAAATCCTGAAAAAACGTTATCAATGTAGCTATGAAAATACGAATAAGATAACAGTAAAAGTGTTTTATAATTATTAATTACCTTTCAAAGACGACAAGTCGGTGGTTTTCTCTAGGTACTCCGCTTTCCTCCACCAAAACAACTGAACGACACGATGTAGCTGAAATATTGTTGAGAAAAACACCATAAATAAAACTAAACCAAACCTTTCAACTACAGTTGTATTTTATATAAAAAAAAAGACCGATTATAATTTGACAACGGGATCATGGACTTGTTTAGTAGACATGCTATATCTACATAGCTGATTTAGTGATTGATTGTTGTTTAACCTTAATTACAACAGTATTTGAGTTACATTTTGTATATGATAATAACATACAATACGCTAAATCAGGGAAAATGTGGCACTGCATGCTTCGATTTCAACACGAAACAAAGCAAAAACAAAACAAAACAAAACAAAACAACAACAAAAAACAAAATAAAAAACTAAATCAAATTAAAAAAAAACAAAAAACAAAACAAAACAAAACAAAAAACAAACAAACCAAGAGAGAAAAAACAACAAAAACATGAGAATTTATTAAATGACTATGCATTTTCTTAATTCTGATTGGTTTAGGTGCATTGCTTCCTCTAACAGAACTACATGTCCAGCGCGCGATTTTGTGCGTGAGGTTAATAAATCTCATGTCGCAGTTAGTACGTACCCATATATAGTAACATGGGAAAACCAGTAGACTGATTAATATCAATAAATTTGATTGGCCGACATTTTGAACCTCAACCAATCAGAGGCAGTCTTGCTAACGAACTTCGGTAATCAACAGACGACTGTTAGTAAACAAAATGAATGAAGCAGCTTCGTCAGTAGAACCAGAAGTTAATACATACCCAAATATAGTAACAGGGGAAAACTAAAAAAAATTGCTCTAACATTACCATAAACTACAACATAGATTAATTATACTTACCTATGTTCTTTGAATTTTGAAATTGTATTCGTTTTTTCTTAATCAATTTTATTGTTTTGAAACATTAGAAATGTCAAGCTTTAAAAACTGGTGTTTGTTGGTTTGAAGCAGCTACATATAAAAAAGAATAAATGGAAATGTCTAAGAAACAGCAACAATTCACAATTTTCACCCCAAAATTACACTTAGAATGTGTCATTTAATAAAACAATTGATGACTTTTCATTTCGGTGGACACTGATTTATCAACCCCTTGGAAGTGATGTTCACCTCAGCCGTTGGCTTCGGTGAACATCACTTCCTCGGGGTTGATAAATCACAGTGTCCACCTTATGAAAAGTCATTAATTGTATAATGTCATATTTCAAAATTCCGAGGTTCCGTCCCTCTTCAGATTATGCACAGATGCTGTGATACAGACATACATTAGAGTCTGTATTCTAAACATGCATCTAATAACCTTACACTTCTCTATTGTGTTAATCACCACACTTTCGAAACATTTCCAAAGTCAAATAGAAAAACATGCCACTGTCCTGACTTGATAATGGTACTTCAATAAAATGTTGCGGGCTTAAGCTAGCTTTATGAACCCAAACCTTCTCTCTTAGTGAAATGATGCGGTTATTTCGTAATGTAATGGTGCTGATCCCCTCCTGTGTCAATCACCACTAAATGTTATCGTTTAAGCTCCCTTTCGCCCCAATCGCAAATAAAGTTTATGGTTTTAATTCCTCATGTGCAAACTACCACAAAGGTTAAGGTTTTCACTCACTGCCGTGTCAAACACAACTAAATTATACGGTTTTCATTTCCTCCTGAGATAATCACAGCATCTAATGTTTATAGTTTTCACCCCCCCCCCCCCCCCGCGACAATCACAGCTAATGTTTATGGTTCCCCCCCCTCCCCCGCGACAATCAGCTAATGTTTATGGTTTTCATCCCCACTCCGCGACATTAACAGCTAATGTTTATGGTTTCGCCCCTCCCCCCGCGACACTCACAGCTAATGTTTATGGTTTTCACAACCCCCGCGACAATCACAGCTAATGCTTATGGTTTTCACCCCCCACGACAATCACAACTAATGCTTATGGTTTTCACCCCCCGCGACAATCACAGCTAATGTTTATGGTTCCCCCCGCGACAATCACAGCTAATGTTTATGGTTCCCCCCCGCGACAATCACAGCAAATGTTTATGGTTTTCACCTCTCCCCGTGACAATCACAGCTAATGTTTATGGTTTTCACCCCCCCCCCCCCCGCGACAATCACAGCTAATGTTTATGGTTTTCACCCCCCCCCCCGCGGCAGTCACAGCTAATGTTTATGGTTTTCACCCCCACCCGCGACAATCCCAGCTATTGTTTATGGTTTTCACCCCCCCCCCCCGCGTCAATCAAAGCTAATGCTTATGGTTCCCCCCCGCGACAATCACAGCTAAATTATATGGTTTTCACCCCCTCCCCGCGACAATCACAGCTAATGTTTATGGTTTTCACCCTCCCCGCGACACTCACAGCTAATGTTTATGGTTTTCACCCCCTCCCCGCAACAATCACAGCTAATGTTTATGGTTTTCACCCCCCCCCCCCCCCCGCGACAATCACAGCTAATGTTTATGGTTTCACCCCCTCCCCGCGACAATCACAGCTACTGTTTATGGTTTTCACCCCTCCCCGCGACAATCACAGCTAATGTTTATGGTTTTCACCTCCCTGCGACAATCACAGCTAATGCTTATGGTTTTCACCCCCCCCCCCGCGACAATCACAGCTAATGCTTATGGTTTTCACACCCCCCTCCCCCGCGACAATCACAGCTAATGCTTATGGTTCCCCCCGCGACAATCGCAGTTAAAGTATATGGTTTTCACCCCCTCCCCGCGATAATCACAGCTAATGTTTATGGTTTTCACCCCCCCCCCCCCCCCCGCGACAATCACAGCTAATGTTTATGGTTTTCACCCACTCCCCGCGACAATCACAGCTAATGTTTATGGTTTTCACCCCCCCCCCCCCCCCCCCAGCGACCATCACAGCTAATGTTTATGGTTTTCACCCCTCCCCGCGACAATCACAGCTAATGTTTATGGTTTTCACAACCCCCGCGACAATCACAGCTAATGCTTATGGTTTTCACCCCCCACGACAATCACAACTAATGCTTATGGTTTTCACCCCCCGCGACAATCACAGCTAATGTTTATGGTTCCCCCCGCGACAATCACAGCTAATGTTTATGGTTCCCCCCCGCGACAATCACAGCAAATGTTTATGGTTTTCACCTCTCCCCGTGACAATCACAGCTAATGTTTATGGTTTTCACCCCCCCCCCCGCGACAATCACAGCTAATGTTTATGGTTTTCACCCCCCCCCCCCGCGGCAGTCACAGCTAATGTTTATGGTTTTCACCCCCACCCGCGACAATCACAGCTAATGTTTATGGTTTTCACCCCCCCCCCCCCCGCGTCAATCAAAGCTAATGCTTATGGTTCCCCCCCGCGACAATCACAGCTAAATTATATGGTTTTCACCCCCTCCCCGCGACAATCACAGCTAATGTTTATGGTTTTCACCCTCCCCGCGACAATCACAGCTAATGTTTATGGTTTTCACCCCCTCCCCGCAACAATCACAGCTAATGTTTATGGTTTTCACCCCCCCCCCCCGCGACAATCACAGCTAATGTTTATGGTTTCACCCCCTCCCCGCGACAATCACAGCTACTGTTTATGGTTTACACCCCTCCCCGCGACAATCACAGCTAATGTTTATGGTTTTCACCTCCCTGCGACAATCACAGCTAATGCTTATGGTTTTCACCCCCCCCCCCGCGACAATCACAGCTAATGCTTATGGTTTTCACCCCCCCCCTCCCCCGCGACAATCACAGCTAATGCTTATGGTTCCCCCCGCGACAATCGCAGTTAAAGTATATGGTTTTCACCCCCTCCCCGCGATAATCACAGCTAATGTTTATGGTTTTCACCCCCCCCCCCCCCCCCCCGCGACAATCACAGTTAATGTATATGGTTTTCACCCACTCCCCGCGACAATCACAGCTAATGTTTATGGTTTTCACCCCCCCCCCCCCCCCCGCGACCATCACAGCTAATGTTTATGGTTTTCACCCCTCCCCGCGACAATCACAGCTAATGTTTATGGTTTTCACCCCCTCCCCGCGACAATCACAGCTAATGTTTATGGTTTTCACCCCCCTCCCCTTTCGCGACAATCACAGCTAATGTTTATGGTTTTCACCCCCTCCCCGCGACAATCACAGCTAATGTTTATGGTTTTCACCCCCTCTCCCCGCGACAAGCACAGCTAATGTTTATGGTTTTCGTCCCCTCCCTGCGACAATCACAGCTAATGTTTATGGTTTTCACCCCCTCCCCGCGACAATCACAGCTAATGTTTATGATTTTCACCCCCTCCCCGCGACAATCACAGCTAATGTTTATGGTTTTTACTCCCTCCTGCCACAACACAATCACAGCTAAATTATATGGTTTCACCCTTTCCCGCGATAATAACAGCTAACGTCTATAGCTTTGACTTCCTCAATTGAGGGCCTGGGTGGCTCAATGAGTTAGGTAGTTGGATTGGATTACCTAACAAATCATACAAATCTATTACCAATACGGCGTGGGTTCGCGCCCGGCTTTATTAATTACAAAAAGGGTGCACTCGACTCACAACCGCAAGTGATACAGTTTACCAGTTGCTTGCCCGTGGTCGGTGGTTCTCTCTGGGTACTCTGGCTTCTTCCACCACTAAAACTGGTCGCCGTGATATAGATGAAATATTGTTGAAAGTGGCGTTAAACACTAAAATTCAATTCAATTCAATTCAACTTCCTCAATAGTCAATTACTACTAAAGGTTATGGGTTTTACTCTCCCCCGTGTTGATAACAACTGAAGTCTATAGTATGCATTCCCTTCCATATCAATCACCATTACACGTGATAGGTTTGACCCCCACCCCTTCCCGCGACAATTACAGCTGAAGGTAATGGCCCTGACTCTCTCCCGTGTCAATTACCACGTAATATTATGGGATTTGTCTTCCTCTCATATGAATCACCACTAAAGATGAACGTTTTGACTCTCACTGTGTTAGGCAGCACTGAAAGTTATGATTTTGACTCACTGTGTCACTCACCACTAAAGGTGATTAATTTGACCCCCTCTCGTGTCCATCACCACATAAAAATTGTTGTTTTGTCCTCCTCCCGTGTCAATCATTTCTAAAGATTATTGTTAGAAACACCACTAAACCCTATGGTTTTGATTCCATTCCGTATCAATCATTAATTAATATAAATGGCCTTGACTCCATATGGTGTCAATCATATATGGAAAAGCTAAATTACCACTAAAGCTAATGAATTTGATTTCTTCCCGTGTCAATCGCCACTAAAGATTATGGGTTTGAATCCCTTCTGTGTCAATGAACATTAAATGATAATACTTTGACTTCACCTGGTGTCATTCCCCATTTAATATTATGGCTTAGAGTCCATCTAATGCCAATCACCAATAAAGATTGTGGCTTTTATATTCCTCTCGAATCTATCATAGCCAACGTTTACGTCTTTGACTCCCGATCGTTGCCAAGTGTATATGATAAACATTATATACAAGTTTTATCACTGACTTAGAAGGGTTCCTCTTAGTTAAGTTGAAGTCATCACTTCGGAAGCTTTACGGTCGCCACCATGACTTGGTTGACCGTTATGGAATATCTCCTACACAAATGACCACGGATATGTTCCAATTGTCGTTAACACTTCCCGGCCATTTCCTCATTCATAACTTATCACCGGGTTGGTAACTAGATTAACACGACGGGTGTCACTAGTGGAACAAGAACTGCTTACCTTTCCACAGCACCCGAGTTCATCCCCGGTTTGTGATGGTGTTCGTGTTACTGGATCTTTAGCTTTATATGTATGTTTTGTAGATCGTTGTTTGTCCTTTTGTACTTTTTCTTTTAGCCATTGTGATTGTCTGTTCCTCTTCGATATACGGATTCTGATTACCTCTCTTTGGTATCTTCAAACTCTTCTTACATTACGCTATTCACGTCCTTTTGAAAATAGTGTTGAAGAGGATGGCAAATATCCGTAATAAAGGAATGGCATGAACAGAAAGAAGTATGACTCTCCTTCTTGTCATAAAGCTTTTGAACCAGCAAGAAACAATATTAATATTTATGTTAACAAAACAGATCATAGATGTGTACTTTCATGTGCACATAAAGGTGAACCTGAATGTGCACTTGGTAAGCAGAAGAACTCCTCACATTATTCGTGTTAACGAAATGCAAGTTATTAAACGCAAGCACGTGCATGAATTTCAGGAAGTGAACATGCATCCAAACATTTTTAAGCTTAGGTTTGGTCTGCATGGGTATGTAGCCAATCATAGCCAGAAATGATGGGTACTTTGCTCATTTGCATATCTAAGATGGCGACGTCGGGACGTCTGCAATTTTCATATGATCTATATAGACGATATCATTCATAATTGCATGTGTGTCATTTTCTGAACTTGAAAATGATACATTGAATCAAGCTGAATTAAATGAAATAAAAATTAATGAAAACAATTAAATATTCGAGGTTCCTGGACTAAATGAAAATCCGAGGCGACGAACCCTTTTTTGGCCTTAAGAGTCTATGTAAAAATGTCTGAAATACATGAAACTGGTGGCGTGTGACACAAAATTTAACAATGAATGACATTTGGCGACATATTTTCTGAAATTAATTTAGATTCCTCAATAATATATGTAATTATATTAACTAACCTTATATTTCTAGCTTCTAAACTCGCGGTTCCCACATTAAATATAATATGATCATTTTTGCATGATCGCGATATCAAAGACATGTCTAAAATCGTTACAAAACAAAAATATTTGAATTTTGACAGAAGAAAAACTTTGCGGAAATAAACAATAACTTTTAATTTTCGAATCATGGACGGACACATTGAATTTCCGTACTATAGGCTATTTTTTGACAAATCTAATAAACGATCCATCAAGCTTGAAACTGCAGTCACGTGATCAAAATCTAATTTAAATATGATGAATATTTATGAGGAAGGTACCCTCAATTTCTGGATATGTCGAAACAACACGAACTTGTCCTGTGACAAATATGATACAATAAATTCCTAAAAGCAAAATGACAACGGCCAATTGACCTCTATGTCCTGGTTTCCTGGTTAATGACAAACGAGTGGAGTGGCTAAACAACCTAATGGAAACCCATCTCTCCAGTCTCCTTAATATATAAAGATAAAACATGTAGATTGTAGTTGAAGAGGAGTAATCAGAATCCGCAAATCGAAGAAGGACAGAAAACACAATGACCAAACGAAAATGGACAAGAGGACAAACAACGATCTACAAAGCATGTACACATACAACTAAAGATAGAGTAACACGAGTCCCTCATTGAACATCAGTCTGTTATATTACACCCGTGCTACATAATTCCAAAGACAGATATAATACTTATTAAACTCTTGGTAATTTGGATTGTTGATATTGTCGTTGTACACCTGATATGTATATATTTGTTTAAGTCTCCAGGTGTAATTATCGAATTTTCTGTTTCTACCTTACCTGAGATTATGTGTCCTTAATGAAGCGATCAGTAAAATTAACAGTATCGTCGACATGGGATGTGAATTTATCTTATATGCATATCTTTTGTTTTTCTGTGTTATAGGTAAGTATGTTGTTTTTATTTTTAACAAGGGGGGGTAATTACTGCCTGTAAAGTATAACGTTGCCATAGATACTGTAAAATAAGTAACGATATGCCGCAGGCGTGGAGTCCAATACGGGTTTTCAATACAATACGGACGAGTACAATATATTTCCATATTGTACATAACACTGTATAATGAAATATTTATTATACAGCTGAAATGATCAATACTATAGCAACAATTTTATATTTAACTTTTAATACAGTCTAAATAGAACAACTGCACAACAGTATTTCGCTAGGACAATGTTCTGTATCAATACAGATCTCGTAATTTCTAAAATGAATTAAAAACAGCAAAATAACTGATCAACACTTATTCTAAACAACTTTTTTTCCCTCAAACTGTTAAATATCGAACAAGTTAATTTGATTGTAGGTTACAATTGAAAATAATTTACTAGCAGACGACAAAAACCAACGAGTTACTTCCCTTACATATTGTACAATACGAAAAAAAAACGTATTGGTTGTCCAACACTCGTCGCAACTTCGGCTGATTCCGTACCTTCATCAAACCTCGTCCGTATTACGATAGCTCCCATTGGAACTACTTTCGGAAATCTTCAATGAAGGAGGTATTAAAATAATTTCACTTTCGAATATTCGTCCAATAATAATATTTTTTCATTCGCCGCAATGTCGGTTGATTCCGTACCTTCATCAAAGACCAATATTTTTCAAAGCAAACTCTATACATTCATCTATTGTCGCCATTTTAGAACTTATTCGCGGTGTGCAATGTTTGATTGAAGTGATACGGTCTTCCGGCGAAGAAATGTGACGCGTAGACGCATATCAAATACCGTATTACAGCCGAGGTATTGAGGAAGCGAAGCGGACTCACCCGAGGTTTGCCGATTGGGTTGTCCAATACAATCTCCCATACAGAGTTGTCGGTCCTTGCAGGCTCTCTATCTCTGTAAACGTCTCAAAAGTAGTCCCAAAACACGTGAACATGTAACGAACGATCATGTGACAATTTTTGATCAAAATGGCAGAAAAGCTTGCCTTTGACAGTCCCTCAACACCATGTTCTTGTCATAATCTTTAACAATTGTATCTAATGTTGACATTTGATCGGATGAATAAGTAAACCAAATTACTCAGAATATGAAAACGTTTCACAAAAATATAGTCCCTATAAATATAGCTTTTTTAAAATGGTATTTGGCCTCAAATAAAATCATATTTCACGTCAAAACTAAAGATATATGCAAAAAAGACGAATAGCGTCTTAGAAGCAAAATCTAGAGTATATTAATATTTTACAAGAATCTTGTAAAATCGAGACGCTAACAGAGATAGAGAGCCTACAAGGACCGACAACTCTGTATGGGGGATTGCGTCCAATACGGAAAAAAATACGGCTTCCGGTTGTACAATACGGGAAAAATAATGTACGGTCACATGTCTTAAATGGGTGTTTTTGATTGGATTAAAATTATAGCTGTATAATAAGTAACGATATATTATATTATAACGTAAAATTCAGTACAAATACATATTTTAGCAGTTAATATGGAAATATGATCTGATCGCATTTATTATCAATGAAATTAAATATTTCAATTTTATTGGTTGTCAAAAATGAGTTTATGTATGATATAGAAACATGAAGTATGACTTCCCATAAATAATATATATGATCGTTTGCTTTATCTTTGATAACAAAGGGTAAATGTTATGGTTATGGTGTTAAGCGCCACTTTCAACAATATTTCAGTAATATCATGGCGGTCAGTTTTATTGGTTGAAGGAAACCGGAGTACCCGGAGAAATCCAACGACCTATCGCAAGTCACTTTGAGAATTTAAAGAAAGTCATACAATAATGGTTTCTCTAAAAAGCCAATGATGAAAATGCATTCCAAGTGGAGCTCAAATCCTCTGAAATTTCATGTTATAGTGAACTAAATTCAATATATTTGATATTACTATGTAAATGAACACCATCTCACTCTATAATCAATATTCATTATATATATGACGTCCCATTGTGAAGTATTATAATAACGACTTTAAATTTCAGAATTCTAAACAAAATTTGTTTTCATCACAAAGGATGCATCTAGTCATTGATTTATAATCTTAAGCAAATTGATCTAACAGTTTAATCCACTATTCTGTCTGCAAATTAAGTGGAATTTGCTAAAAATAGATGTTTTATCAGAAACTCCGGCACATGAACAGGAGCATCTTATATCGACAGTGACGTAGATTAACTTTTGTTTAATGTACAAACAAAGTTAATGTATTTAAATCGTGCATGAAGACATTAGATAGTAGTAGTTTTTTTTTAAGGAAGCGAGTTAATGCCACATAAATGTTTCCTCATTTCACAAAATTTGCCTTATATCTATCTAATGATATTTTATCCATGCTCTTGTTTGATGAAAATTAAGACGTTCTCATAGGACCATCTGAAATATTAAAAAGGTTTGCCTCCAGTCGTATACAAAGCCTGATGTACATGTCCGTGTGTCCAATGAAAATACAGCATTTTCCTATAAACCATAATATATACGGATATAGCTATTGTAGTGTCATTGCCGGTGGCGGCTACAAACTTTCTAAGCTTTATATGTGAGGTTTTGTTTACTTAGCGGTCAACGCAATAGCGTTTACCATCGTTCTAAGTTTTGTATTTATTTGCAGGAGAAGCTTTGTGTAGTTACTGCTACCATTACACATACGGGTACTCGTACTGTAGCGGACGATGTAGTGGTTACTTTGGTTCTGAATTTTGTATATACTATTATGGGTCATATATTTTGTAAGTACCAGTTTCAACGATTAGATTATATAGCAAAAACATACGTCTATGTTGTTCATTTCAGGTTGGAATGAAGTTGTCACATAATTCTCTATCACAAAGAACAATTGTAAATGTAATCGGGCATGCTTTGGTTCTATTCCACGCAAATTAAACAAAACATGTGCCTAAGAACATACATATTGATATATTTTACGAGACAGCATTGGTTAATTGATCAATCGTCTGTCATTTGGGGAGGAATGGTTAGGAGTTCTTCCAATTGAATTTGTCCACACAAAAAAAAGGAAACAGACAAAAAAAAAAAAAAACCCAAAACAATGATAAATAATAATGGTATTGGTAGAACATAATTCTGATTTTAACATAAACATTATCATGCCCTTTTTGACAAAAGACTTTAAACATAGATCTAATGTAGACTACTTGTCTAATACATTATGTAAGTAAATAGAAACAAATTGTTTGATTTGTCTCACTTGTCACGAAATACTGAATTATAATTTATTGTTATGTTGTCTTTTAGAATGAAATACCGCATCGGTGGCGTAATGGTTAGCGTGGCAAATCGTGGGTCGGGGACCCGGTCGGAACGCAGCATTAAGGAGAAAGAGCAAAGAATGGTTGACTCGGAATCAGAATAATGTGTCCGAGTGGAGCGACATGTCTACCAGCGGACTGTTTATTTCAGTGAGGTATCAATATAAAATTCCAAGTCAGCGTGTTGGTTTAGAACAAAGTGGACCTCATCATCATCATTATCTCATTGAAAATTAACCCAATTTCGCCATGATATGGCTGAAAAGTTGCTGAATTGGCGTTAAACAACAATCACTCACTCACTCACTCACTCACTCACTCACTGACTCTTTAAAATGAAATATGGCAAATGGGCGTTTTAACATACCATCTAATTTTCTTCTTAGCATGACCATTGACTTAGACTTGTTATTTTTTAACTTTCAGTTCCGGTGGAGCTATAGCAGGGTTAGTACTTGGTTTGATAGCTGCTGGTGCAATATTTATAATTATCCTTGTTATTTGTATGAAGAATTACAATAGACGACACAGAACGGTGGGAACAGTCATCGGATCAACTACGACAGCGCGCACAAATATAGCTGTTACTAATACTACACATACTACAGGTATATTATAAGTTGTGCATTATTATATCATATTTTGTCCTACAATTGTTCTATTTGAGTAGGCAAATTGCATTGACTGTATCATTTTTTGCTATATATTGTCACTGACCGAAATATAGATGTTTCGCGTATTATTGTCACCTTTTGAACTTTGGGAACCTAGTTGTAAATCCAGTTCACTTCCTGACGTTTCTCTCAACAGGTGGAAATAACATTGTCGAAGTGTTTGAGAGTTTGGCAACAAGTGTTTGAACGATGGACACACATTCAATGTTATCATTACAATAACTAATTCTATAAGTAAAAGCTTACCTTCAAGCGGCACAAAATGGCTTCCAATTATGACGTATTTCTTATTTCTCCCTTTTCCCCGGTTTGCATTAATTCATGACTCTTTCGTTTACCTCTTATTCCTAATACTATGTTGTTTATGTTTGCTGTTATTATATAATATGTCTAGTGTACATGTAATGAGAGGACTTAACATGAGTGCAATACAATATTCGTACATTACATTAACATATTCAGTTCATATTTATTGATTATTTTACTGTTATTTATTCAGGTTTTATACAAACAACGAACCAGTATGGTTATACAGTACCACCACCTCAGTATAGTTCAATCTATCCACCTCCTCCTCCTCCACAGGTTCTACCATCTTATCCACCTCCACAGGCTCTGCCATCTTACCCGCCTCCAGTACAACAAGGATATAGTGCACCACCAGCTCTACCGGAATACAACTCTACCTACAAACAACCTTCAGCTGCCTATAACGCGCCTCCTGCAAATTAGGAATGGAAAAAAAAACGAATACTGTGAAATCATTAGTAACCGTGGGGTTCTAATTTTCGTAGATTCCGTGATTCACTTAAACCACGAAAATTAAAATCTAGCAAAGCGAATTTTCCCATTGATTGTTGCCTGTAGTGTTTGAACCATGAATACAAGAACCCATGGAGCAATGCATTTTGTAAAAACCACGAAAATTGGTGTCAACGAATGAAACTACTTTCACAGTAACCGTTTTTTATTCGACCGGTTAACACCGAGTAAACAGGAAACTTTTATAGACCTCATTATAACTATTTAAGGTTTTTGTTTTTGATGTGTATGCATCGCCGCTAACCAACAGCTGATCACACTCGTATATTTTCCACTCATCACCCTTGAGTCAATCCATATAAAAACTGTCGTTTCGGGTTTGTTTCGTAACTGAGCTATATTCTGTAGTTTCCATATCAACAGTAAAATAAATCATATTTTTTGCTATTAGACGGATTGAAATATCATTCATTGTCGATAACAAACGACAAATTCCTTTCTTGGTCTTGTGTACCCTATGTTGCCAGTTTCTCTGATTAAGCCCCTTCGATATTCTCTAACGTTTACATTCTTGTCATTTTAATTTGCAAGGATTTTTTTTCTTTTTAAAAATTGTGATTGGCTTTAAAACAGTGCGTCGGAATACATCAGTTGACTCACGGGTGATGGACGGAGAGTATCCGCGCTGGATAAGTCGTAATATCAACGATCATGCGAATGCTGATTCCATTGTAATATATTTGATTTAAAGAAATGTATATATTTTATTTAGAGCATCATATGACTTGAATAGTATGTGTTTGTATTAAAGATATAATTCTATAAATACTTATGTTGGAAAGAAATAATGATTTTATTAAAAACTATTTTTTGGAGTTGTTGTGTTTCTTAATTGCAATATCTTTAGCTTTTATGAAAAGAAAATGTTAACAAGCATGTGCTGGGATAAACTACGGAAGCGTATTAGAGCTACTCTGACACTTTTTTATTTTTTATTTTTCACACTTTAATCTGTAAAATGGTAACCTGGGGCCTGTTTTACTAAAGGACTTACGACTTATGATCGGTTGTAATTTGCATAGAATGATAGGGAGTTACAACCGAACTTAGGATTTACGACCTTTAGTAAAACGGGGCACAAACTTGGCAGGAATGGTGTCTGGGAGGACCTCTACAAACGATCCATTTTTGGTTTTATTTGATGGAACAAGATGGCAAACAGATTCAATCTTAGCTTCTGATTGGCCAATTTTCTTAATTTACGAAACTAGGCTCCAATGCTTTGAAACTTTATAGGATTGTTAACAACAATGGCTTCTCTAAACTGTCAACTTTTAGAGCTGCTCAGAAAGCTCCTGTTGCAGCTGTGGTCATTCAAAGTTGTCATTGAAGCCATGTGGGAAAACTCTTATTTCATAAAATCTCTACAATTTTGTTTGTTGCTGTTCCACTAATATTCATATACATCCAGGTTAGCGATTCAGGCTCCCAAGAGCCTCTTGTTATCATTTCAGTTATTATGACTTAAACCTTGAGTAAGTCATCCTTTTCTGTATCATATGCATAACACCATGATATGACCGTTCAGTTACAATTCTACGTACGGAAGCCTGTTAGTACCATAGGTAGTTTTATTTTTAACTTGTTATAACAACTTAACTAACTTGCTATAACAACTTAGCTAACTTGTAATAACAACTTAGCTAACTTATTATAACAACTTAGCTAACTTGTTATAACAACTTAATATCTTGTTATAACAACTTGTTATAATAACTTGTTATAACAACTTAGTTAACTTCATTTTATAAGGTCTTGAATTCTAACAAGAGTCTCCTAGGAGCCTGAATCGCTCACCTGGCTTAATATTGAAAATAGCCATGTCTGCCATGATGACAAGAATATTATATAAGCAATGAAAGAACCTTAGTGAACACACTCACATACCACACGCATCCACATATTGGACACTCAAAGGGGACAACAGTTCAATGGAGCATAACTCCTGGAAAAATTAAGATATCATAATTTTCAGTCAATATTATGTCCTTACTAGCTACCAAGTTTCATAAAATTATGTTCTGTAGTTTCAGAGAAGTAGCGTTCACCAACTGTTTCGGTAGTTTATATTGCGAAATTTATAAGTTCGAAGGGGCATAATCCAGAGAAAAATAATGAGATCGGAATTTCCTGTCGAAAGCACATTTACATATTATGTCCATAATAACTACCAAGTTCCATGAAATTCTGTTCAGTAGTTTCAGAAGTAGTGCTCACAAACTGAGTAGTAAATATTGTGAATTTTCTAAGTTTAAAGGGGCATAACTCCTAGGAAAATAATCGGATCAGAATTTACTATCGCTATGCACATCTACAAATTATGTTTATAATAACTACTAAGTTTCAAGAAATTCCGTTCCGTAGTTTCAGAGAAGAAGCGATCACAAACTGTTTCAGTAGTATATATTTCGAATTTCTAAGTTCAAAGGGGCATAACTCCTAGACAAATAAGCGAATCAAAATTTCCTGTCGATACGCATATCTTCATGTCATGTCCTTAAAAACTACCATGTTTCAAGAAATTCCGTTCAATAGTTTTAGAGGAGAATCGCTCACAGAAACATTACCGACGGACTCTCGGACTGGTCAAAAACATTATACCCTCCACAACTTCGTTGCGTGGGGTATATGAATTTCAACATACGAGCAATCTGACAAATTTGACCTTGACGACTCTTTTTAGCTCACCTGGCTGTAGCCAGGGTGAGCTTTTGCCATCACTTTGCGTCCGTCGTCCGTCCGTCCGTCGTAAACTTTTCATTCAAAGATCTTCTCCTCTGAAACTACTGGGCCAATTAAAACCAAACTTGGTCACAATGGTCCTTGGGTGGTCCCCTTTCAAAATTGTGTCCGGCAGGTCCGGGTCCAATCCAAGATTTACAGATTAAAGTGTGAATTTTATAGATTAATAAATTGTAAATTTTACAGATTAAAGTGTAAAATTTACAGATTAAAATGTAAATTTTACAGATTAAAGTGTAAATTTTACAGATTAAAGTGTAAAATTTGCAGATTAAAGTGTGAATTTTACAGATTAAAGTGTGAAAAATAAAAAATAAAAAAGTGTCAATGTGGCCCTAATACGCTTCCGTAATACACACTGTTAATAGAACAACCATTTCATCAATATTAACCAAACAAATGACAACCTCTCATATCATATCTTAAACGCAAATACGACCACGACACATGCTGATGAAAATCTAGGTACTTCCTTCAGACAGACAGAAACATGAGGCGGGTGGAATATTACATTTTTAATGGGATTCGAACAATCCCTTTTCTCTTTGGATAATTGCATCTCCAACGGTAATATAAACAATTAGTATTTAGTTTGCACACATCAGGGGAGGTTTAAAATATCACTAGAAGATATAAAAGAGGAATCATTGAACTGACATCACTAATGAAACAAACAATTGAGATATAGATCTTGTGGTATTTTGAGAAAAAGATTTTTTTTTTTTAGAGGGGGTGTTAACGCCACTTTCAATAATATTTCAGTAATGTCGTGGCGGTCAGTTTTTTCGTGGAGGAAACCGGAGTAACCAGAGTAAACCACTGACCTCCCGCAAGTCACTGACAAACTTTATCATATAATGTTGTATCGAGTATTTGAACTCACAACTTTAGTGGTGATAGGTACTCCTTACATAGGTAGTAGTAAATCCAACTACCATACGATCACGATCATGACGTCCCTTGGAAATAATAATTGTGAATAAAGGAGCATTCAGTATATGGAATTACTGTATATTGATACTATTTAAGCTCTGAATAAATCGATTTATCAAATTTGCTATGTTTTCTTGGTTACCAAACAATGAATGGCATTAGACAGCAAGAACATTCTGCACGTTGGTTTCAGTTATCAAACTGGTAATTGTAATGGAAAATAGGCATCTATGACTAGATAAGCAAGGAAAGTTTACAAGACTTTTACCGAACTTGAATGCATAGATGAGTAACACGGAGAGTGTCTCATAAGAAGCAGAAACTGCTTACTCTTCGCAAACACCTGAGTTCACCCCTGGTTTTACGATTTCCACATTAAAACGATGCTCGGTTCGTCTTTAACTCCAGTTGTTTGTAGGAGGACTAATGTCTAATTTCTGTTATTTGTGCTTGCTTGCGCATAGTGGTGTCCAACACATATTGCTTTGAGTTTTTGTTTTGTTTTAATTCGTCTTGTGTACCCTGTGTTGCCAGTTTCTCTGTATTGTCCTTGATTACCTCTTCGGTATTCTCTAACGTTTATTTACAGTTTCTCTGTATTGTCCTTTTTTGATTACCTCTTCGGTATTCTCTAACGTTTATTTACAGTTTCTCTGCATTGTCCTTTTTTGATTAACCCTTCGGTATTCTCTAACGTTTATTTACAGTTTCTCTGTATTGTCCTTTTTTGATTACCTCTTCGGTATTCTCTAACGTTTATTTACAGTTTCTCTGCATTGTCCTGTTTTGATTATCCCTTCGGTATTCTCTAACGTTTATTTACAGTTTCTCTGTATTGTCCTGTTTTGATTACCCCTTCGGTATTCTCTAACGTTTATTTACAGTTTCTCTGTATTGTCCTTTTTTGATTACCACTTCGGTATTCTCTAACGTTTATTTACAGTTTCTCTGTATTGTCCTGTTTTGATTATCCCTTCGGTATTCTCTAACGTTTATTTACAGTTTCTCTGCATTGTCCTTTTTTGATTAACCCTTCGGTATTCTCTAACGTTTATTTACAGTTTCTCTGTATTGTCCTTTTTTGATTACCTCTTCGGTATTCTCTAACGTTTATTTACAGTTTCTCTGTATTGTCCTTTTTTGATTACCCCTTCGGTATTCTCTAACGTTTATTTACAGTTTCTCTGTATTGTCCTTTTTTGATTATCCCTTCGGTATTCTCTAACGTTTATTTACAGTTTATCTGCATTGTCCTGTTTTGATTATCCCTTCGGTATTTTGTAACGTTTATTTACAGTTTCTCTGTATTGTCCTGTTTTGATTACCCCTTCGGTATTCTCTAACGTTTATTTACAGTTTATCTGCATTGTCCTGTTTTGATTATCCCTTCGGTATTTTCTAACGTTTATTTACAGTTTCTCTGCATTGTCCTTTTTTGATTAACCCTTCGGTATTCTCTAACGTTTATTTACAGTTTCTCTGCATTGTCCTGTTTTGATTATCCCTTCGGTATTCTCTAACGTTTATTTACAGTTTCTCTGCATTGTCCTGTTTTGATTATCCCTTAGGTATTTTCTAACGTTTATTTACAGTTTCTCTGTATTGTCTTTTTTTTTTTACCCCTTCGGTATTCTCTAACGTTTATTTACAGTTTCTCTGTATTGTCCTGTTTTGATTACCCCTTCGGTATTCTCTAACGTTTATTTACAGTTTCTCTGTATTGTCCTTTTTTGATTATCCCTTCGGTATTCTCTAACGTTTATTTACAGTTTCTCTGCATTGTCCTTTTTTGATTACCCTTTCGGTATTCTCTAACGTTTACTTACAGTTTCTCTGCATTGTCCTGTTTTGATTATCCCTTAGGTATTTTCTAACGTTTATTTACAGTTTCTCTGTATTGTCTTTTTTTTTACCCCTTCGGTATTCTCTAACGTTTATTTACAGTTTCTCTGTATTGTCCTGTTTTGATTACCCCTTCGGTATTCTCTAACGTTTATTTACAGTTTCTCTGTATTGTCCTTTTTTGATTACCTCTTCGGTATTCTCTAACGTTTATTTACAGTTTCTCTGCATTGTCCTTTTTTGATTACCCCTTCGGTATTCTCTAACGTTTATTTACAGTTTCTCTGTATTGTCCTTTTTTGATTACCTCTTCGGTTTTCTCTAACGTTTATTTACAGTTTCTCTGTATTGTCCTGTTTTGATTACCCCTTCGGTATTCCCTAACGTATATTTACAGTTTCTCTGTATTGTCCTTTTTTGATTACCTCTTCGGTATTCTCTAACGTTTATTTACAGTTTCTCTGCATTGTCCTGTTTTGATTACCCTTTCGGTATTCTCTAGCGTATATTTACAGTTTCTCTGTATTGTCCTGTTTTGTTTACCACTTCGGTATTCTCTAACGTTTATTTACAGTTTCTCTGTATTGTCCTGTTTTGATTATCCCTTCGGTATTTTCTAACGTTTATTTACAGTTTCTCTGTATTGTCCTTTTTTGATTACCCCTTCGGTTTTCTCTAACGTTTATTTACAGTTTATCTGCATTGTCCTGTTTTGATTATCCCTTCGGTATTTTCTAACGTTTATTTACAGTTTCTCTGTATTGTCCTTTTTTTTTTACCCCTTCGGTATTCTCTAACGTTTATCTACAGTTTCTCTGTATTGTCCTGTTTTGATTATCCCTTCGGTATTCTCTAACGTTTATTTACAGTTTCTCTGTATTGTCCTTTTTTGATTACCTCTTCGGTATTCTCTAACGTTTATTTACAGTTTCTCTGCATTGTCCTTTTTTGATTACCCCTTCGGTATTCTCTAACGTTTATTTACAGTTTCTCTGTATTATCTTTTTTTGATTACCCCTTCGGTATTCTCTAACGTTTATTTACAGTTTCTCTGTATTGTCCTGTTTTGATTACCCCTTCGGTATTCTCTAACGTTTATTTACAGTTTCTCTGTATTGTCCTTTTTTGATTACCTCTTCGGTATTCTCTAACGTTTATTTACAGTTTCTCTGCATTGTCCTGTTTTGATTATCCCGCCGGTATTTTCTATCGTTTATTTACAGTTTCTCTGTATTGTCCTTTTTTTAGCACTTCGGTATTCTCTAGCGTTTATTTACAGTTTCTCTGTATTGTCCTGTTTTGATTATCCCTTTGGTATTCTCTAACGTTTATTTACAGTTTCTCTGTATTGTCCTTTTTTGATTATCCCTTTGGTATTCTCTAACGTTTATTTACAGTTTCTCTGTATTGTCCTGTTTTGATTATCCCTTCGGTATTCTCTAACGTTTATCTACAGTTTCTCTGTATTGTCCTGTTTTGATTATCCCTTCGGTATTCTCTAACGTTTATTTACAGTTTCTCTGTATTGTCCTGTTTTGATTATCCCTTCGGTATTCTCTAATGTTTATTTACAGTTTCTCTGTATTGTCCTGTTTTGATTATCCCTTCGGTATTCTCTAACGTTTATTTACAGTTTCTCTGCATTGTCCTGTTTTGATTATCCCTTCGGTATTCTCTAACGTTTATTTACAGTTTCTCTGTATTGTCCTGTTTTGATTATCCCTTCGGTATTCTCTAGCGTTTATTTACAGTTTCTTTGTATTGTCCTGTTTTGATTATCCCTTCGGTATTCACTAACGTTTATTTACAGTTTCTCTGTATTGTCCTGTTTTGATTATCCCTTCGGTATTCTCTAACGTTTATTTACAGTTTCTCTGTATTGTCCTGTTTTGATTATCCCTTCGGTATTCTCTAACGTTTATTTACAGTTTCTCTGTATTGTCCTGTTTTGATTATCCCTTCGGTATTCTCTAACGTTTATTTACAGTTTCTCTGTATTGTCCTGTTTTGATTACCCCTTCGGTATTCTCTAACGTTTATTTACAGTTTCTCTGTATTGTCCTGTTTTGATTATCCCTTCGGTATTCTCTAACGTTTATTTACAGTTTCTCTGTATTGTCCTGTTTTGATTATCCCTTCGGTATTCTCTAACGTTTATTTACAGTTCCTCTGTATTGTCCTGTTTTGATTACCCCTTCGGTTTTCTCTAACGTTTATTTACAGTTTATCTGCATTGTCCTGTTTTGATTATCCCTTCGGTATTTTCTAACGTTTATTTACAGTTTCTCTGTATTGTCCTTTTTTTTTTACCCCTTCGGTATTCTCTAACGTTTATTTACAGTTCCTCTGTATTGTCCTGTTTTGATTACCCCTTCGGTTTTCTCTAACGTTTATTTACAGTTTATCTGCATTGTCCTGTTTTGATTACCCCTTCGGTATTCTCTAACGTTTATTTACAGTTTCTCTGTATTGTCCTGTTTTGATTATCCCTTCTGTATTCTCTAACGTTTATTTACAGTTTCTCTGTATTGTCCTTTTTTGATTACCTCTTCGGTATTCTCTAACGTTTATTTACAGTTTCTCTGCATTGTCCTTTTTTGATTACCCCTTCGGTATTCTCTAACGTTTATTTACAGTTTTTCTGTATTGTCTTTTTTTTATTACCCCTTCGGTATTCTCTAACGTTTATTTACAGTTTCTCTGTATTGTCCTGTTTTGATTACCCCTTCGGTATTCTCTAACGTTTATTTACAGTTTCTCTGCATTGTCCTTTTTTGATTACCTCTTCGGTATTCTCTAACGTTTATTTACAGTTTCTCTGCATTGTCCTGTTTTGATTATCCCTCCGGTATTTTCTAAGTTTATTTACAGTTTCTCTGTATTGTCCTTTTTTTAGCCCTTTGGTATTCTCTAGCGTTTATTTACAGTTTCTCTGTATTGTCCTGTTTTGATTACCCCTTCGGTATTCTCTGATGTTTATTTACAGTTTCTCTGTATTGTCCTGTTTTGATTATCACTTCGGTATTTTCTAACGTTTATTTACGGTTTCTCTGTATTTTCCTTTTTTTTTACCCTTTCGGTATTCTCTAACGTTTATTTACAGTTTCTCTGTATTGTCCTTTTTTGATTATCCCTTCGGTATTTTCTAACGTTTATTTACAGTTTCTCTGCATTGTCCTTTTTTGATTACCTCTTCGGTTTTCTCTAACGTTTATTTACAGTTTCTCTGCATTGTCCTGTTTTGATTATCCCTTCGGTATTTTCTAACGTTTATTTACAGTTTCTCTGTATTGTCCTTTTTTTTACCCCTTCGGTATTCTCTAACGTTTATTTACAGTTTCTCTGTATTGTCCTGTTTTGATTACCCCTTCGGTATTCTCTAACGTTTATTTACAGTTTCTCTGTATTGTCCTGTTTTGATTACCCCTTCGGTATTCTCTAACGTTTATTTACAGTTTCTCTGGATTGTCCTTTTTTGATTATCCCTTCGGTATTCTCTAACGTTTATTTACAGTTTCTCTGCATTATCCTTTTTTGATTACCTCTTCGGTATTCTCTAACGTTTATTTACAGTTTCTCTGCATTGTCCTTTTTTGATTACCTCTTCGGTATTCTCTAACGTTTATTTACAGTTTCTCTGTATTGTCCTTTTTTGATTATCCCTTCGGTATTCTCTAACGTTTATTTACAGTTTCTCTGTATTGTCCTTTTTTGATTACCCCTTCGGTATTCTCTAAGGTTTATTTACAATTTCTCTGTATTGTCCTGTTTTGATTACCCCTTCGGTATTCTCTAACGTTTATTTACAGTTTCTCTGCATTGTCCTGTTTTTATTACCCCTTCGGTATTCTCTAAGGTTTATTTACAATTTCTCTGTATTGTCCTGTTTTGATTATCCCTTCGGTATTCTCTAACGTTTATTTACAGTTTCTCTGCATTGTCCTTTTTTGATTACCTCTTCGGTATTCTCTAACGTTTATTTACAGTTTCTCTGTATTGTCCAGTTTTGATTATCCCTTCGCTATTTTGTAACGTTTATTTACAGTTTCTCTGTATTGTCCTTTTTTGATTACCTCTTCGGTATTCTCTAACCTTTATTTACAGTTTCTCTGCATTGTCCTTTTTTGATTATCCCTTCGGTATTTTCTAACGTTTATTTACAATTTCTCTGTATTGTCCTTTTTTTTTACCCATTCGGTATTCTCTAACGTTTATTTACAGTTTCTCTGTATTGTCCTGTTTTGATTATCCCTTCGGTATTTTCTAACGTTTATTTACAGTTTCTCTGTATTGTCCTTTTTGATTACTTCTTCGGTATTTTCTAACGTTTATTTACAGTTTCTCTGTATTGTCCTTTTTTTAGCTCTTCGGTATTCTCTAACGTTTATTTACAGTTTCTCTGTATTGTCCTTTTTTGATTACCCCTTCGGTATTCTCTGACGTTTATTTACAGTTTCTCTGTATTGTCCTGTTTTGATTATCCCTTCGGTATTTTCTAACGTTTATTTACAGTTTCTCTGTATTGTCCTTTTTTTTACCCCTTCGGTATTCTCTAACGTTTATTTACAGTTTCTCTGTATTGTCCTGTTTTGATTATCCCTTCGGTATTTTCTAACGTTTATTTACAGTTTCTCTGCATTGTCCTTTTTTGATTACCTCTTCGGTTTTCTCTAACGTTTATTTACAGTTTCTCTGTATTGTCCTGTTTTGATTACCCCTTTGGTATTCTCTAACGTTTATTGACAGTTTCTCTGTATTGTCCTTTTTTGATTACCCTTCGGTATTCTCTAACGTTTATTTAAACAGTGATGGTCAACCATTCGACCAATATCAACAAAGCAAACTACCACATTTTAGCACAAATAACTGAACAAAGAAGACCATGACATATGCCAATGCAAATACATGTACATACAAAAATGTGGTGGCTTTAAATCGGTAAATAGAACCGGAACCCTCCCCTCTTAAATATTATATATCCGACTACAATACGGATTCAACCAAACAATAAAAAAAATGCACATATTCGCATACACGCTATCACAAAATAGTTATGTCTAGAGGGACCGTCGTGGTCGTGATCGTACGGTAGTTGGATTTAAAACTACCTATGCAATCGGTGCCTATCAACACTAAAGTTGTGAGTTCGAACCCCGTTCATGGCGAGGTGTACTCGATACAACATTATGTGATAGAGTTTGTCAGTGGTTTTCTCCGGGTACTCCAGTTTCCTCCACCAATAAAACGAACCGCCACAATATAGCTGAAATATTTTTTGTAAGTGGCGTTAAACATCATGTATAAACAAACAAACAAATATATATATAAGATTTACATTTATAATTTCAATTGATTACTAATTTAGATTGTCTAACTTTAAATAAAAAGGTGAATATCAAACAAATGCGATAATCCAAATATTTGAATTACTTTAACATGAAATTTTAATTCAATTCCATTAAAACCATTGACTGATATGACACACAACTTGACCTTATTATTAACCCCAGCTTCGCTTGAGTTCTCTGTGTATTCCGTTGTCTGGATCTACCTGAGTAGATAAATACACTCAGTTAAACCATTGACTACTAGTATATCAATCAATTAGATGGTAACTACCCATAATTATATTATGATATGAATATACTATATGTATTTTGACAGTTTCCAAGGAGAATATCGAATTTCAATATTTAAATTTCTTGATACTGGCATGGTGTGAAGGTAATAGTTTTATTTTCCTGAGTAGATAAGTCAATAAAACTATTTACATAGGAAAATAAAGTATTGTATGACGAATATGTTCCAGGAAATTCTTGTAATTGTATACCTTATTGGTAAGTGTCAATTATACATCTATACTTACTACTTTTATTTACTATTAATTGCTATGTTTGTATTATATTTGTTAGTACGTATTAATTTGGACTGTCTGTATATGTAACAGACTGTGGGGCATACCTGAAATTGATAACTATTGCATAAATAGCATGAATTCGCTAAAATTCGCGGATACCAATTTTCGTGGTCTGGGGAAAAAAATGCATATTTGTGAACCTCCCGTTCTATAGTCAATACATCTATTTAATGGTAACGAATATTCATTGTGCCTTATATTCGTGCCTAAATACTATCAACTAAATCTACGAAAATCCGTACACCACGGATAATAATGATTTCACAATAGTCAAAACTTACACGAAATAGATAGCAAGGATCAATATTGGAGAAGGTTATGGTGATTAACGCCACTTTCAACAATATTTCAGTTATATCATGGCGGTCAGTTTTATTGCTGGAGGAAATCGGAGTACTCTGAGAAAACCACCGACCAGCCGCATGTCACTGACAAACTTTATCATATAATATTGTGTCGAGTACACCTCTCCTGAGCAGGATTCGAACTCACAACGTTAGTGGTAATAGGCACTGATTGAATAGGTAGTTGTAAATCCAAAGCCCCTAGCATCAATATTGGATCGCTAAAGGGAATTGATTATGTTATTCAGGGTAACAAATCAGTGACGGACATCGAAATATTATAAATTATATGTAACATATATCTTATATATATCTTACTGGTTACATATATCGTAAAGATGAACCCAAAAACGTCAATAAAACCAACATATTGGTCAATATGATACGTGTAGGATGTATGTTGTTCAAATTTAAAATCTTTCTAGCGTTCATCATGAAGTCGTATAGACTAAAACAAAACAACAAACTTTCTATGATGTATTCTGTACAACAATAGAGTATTAAGATTTAAACATTTGCAATAGGGACCATTCACTGCTTCTCCCGTTTGGTGACGCTGCTGTTCCATAAGTGGTTACATATGCGTTTGAATTACAAAAACGCTTGTATCTAACGTTAACCTAATGACGGAACTGAATTATAAAACTTGGACAGTGCAAACATTGAAGGTTTAACTAGTACAGCGCGGGGTGGTATTACCTGTTATAGAAGTATATTTTTAGTTGACGACTATATGTAAAATAAAAGTATAAGTCTTTAAGTCGTAAGAAAAAAGTTTTTTTTTTAACATATTAAGAAATACAACGGACGTTTACAAGCCATATTGGTATATACCTTGGTGTAGCCTATACAAGGTGTACATGATGTTTGGTTACTCACACTGCAATACTGATGAACTTCATTTCAACATTTTAAAGTACCTGTATTTTGGGAAATACTACCTCTAAGTGACAAAATAGAATGATAAAGACACCGTCTCCAAATATAAAATTTTGAATCATGAATATATCTAGGTCTATCTATATTTAAGCAATCTTCAAATCTAAATCACACTCTTTAAACTTATTTGGTACAAAATTATACATATAATATATTCCTTCTTCGTGTAGTGTTATTAACTGTTAAAGATTCGACAACAAGCGGATGAATCATAGCATTTATTTTGGAAAGATTTTGAGCAGATGTATTATGAATGGCATAACTTATGATAAATAGTTAAATAAAGAAAATTCGCTGTTTCTTACTACTAGTATTTTAAATTATTTTCGACAGATTTTGGTAGCACTCAAATATTTTGTACAATCAGACAGGCGGATCATGGGACAAAAATGGAACTGCCATACAATGTAAAACTAAAGGCTCAAGTTGTCACCGACAGAGTTCCGTCCGGGTTTTAAGTGTGATTTATGCTGCTCAATCTTCAGTTTTCTGTGTATTTTTTTTAGACCACTGTTTATCATTTTTTTCCTTTTTCGATTGGCCATTGCATTGCATTCCGATAACTCTTTGGCATCTACAAAAACACTTTTCTTATCTGTTGACATATTCACGCACCACTATATTATCCCAATTATCAAATTTATTTCATTGAAGTATATATGCCACATTATTTTTTGTGGGTTTATTCCATTCTAATGCAGGTAAAAACCTTATTTATAACTTTAGTTAGCTACATGTTATTGAAATGAACAGTCAAACGATTTGAATTACCATTTCAAAAATGCTACGAAAAAATCGGGAATTTGCATAATACCCAGCGTTCTATACAATAAAAAAAACCATCAATAAAATGTAAACGTATACGATTGGAAACATACGGACTACTGGGTTTGGTGTTTAACACCACTTTCACAAATTTCAGTTATATCGTGGGGGTCAGTTTTATTGGTGGAGGAAAACGGAGTGCACAGAGAAAAACATGGACCTGCCACAAATCACTGACAAACTTTATCACATAATGTTGTATCGCCTGGGCGAGATTCGAACTCATAGCGCAGTGGCGGATCCAGAGGGGGAAGGGGACGTTCGCCCCGCCCCCCTAAAAAGAAAAGAGAGAGAGAGAGAGAGAGAGAGAGAGAGAGAGAGAGAGAGAGTGGGGGGGACGGTCTTCCGTCCCTCTATTAAGCATATCAGCATTAATTCATTCGACTGTTAAATGTAATAAATCATTATATATTTTTACCCGTTGCATTGCCCTTTAAGTTTATCTAATTACTTTTGAACTTTTGAGGCAGTCGACGATTAATCAGAAAACAAAGTGATATTATAATCCCTTAGACATTAATTTTATGAAAATCCATCCATTCTACAAACACTTCAATACAAATTACCCCATTTTCAACAGAGAAACATGAAAAAAATGGCTAATATAGCACGCCGGGTATTCGGAAATTTGGTGCAAGCTAGTTATTTTGAACGTTTTCATTGGTCAATTTTGAATTTTTGGACACTACAGACCGCGGAGCATGCTGTTCCGTGTTCCGTTGCCGTCATGCTCCACGGTCTGTAGTGTCCAAAAATTCAAAATTGGTCAATGAAAACGTTCAAAATAACTAGCTTGCACCGAGTTCAAAGTGTCCGCACCTGTTCCGAGTATACGGATACCCGGCGTGATAAGGAAATCAGAGGAGTCACAGCTCCATATAGATAATTTCAAGTGACATCTCCCTTTAATTTACACTCACTGCTTAGAAACTATTTGAAACTTTTTGGAGAAGATTCATGCGTTTTAATACACTTCATCACATTCACAAAATGCTTCAAAATTGTTGACGGAAAAGCTTCCTAAATACTCAAATCCCAGGAGCTTCCGGGGGGATTTGTTCTCCGGTGTCCCCTACCAGGGTTCTGCCCTGGACCCACTGGAGACCTTCTGCGGTCCTCAGATCCCTCTCCGACTTTCGTTCCCCCTAACACAAAACCCTGGATCCGCCCCTGTAGCGTTAGTGGTGATAGGTACTGATTGCATAGGTAGTTGCAAATCCAACTACTAAACGATCACGTCCACGAAGGCCCCTAACGGGCTACTGAGTTGAATATTGTAGGGAAGGTCAATTAAGATTTTCCTTTCCTTAAACTGGATATATCATACAGATAAAGAATATTTTTTGTTGGAAAATTTTGGAAAATAATCATCAATGTATTCCCTTTAGATTCTTTATTACAAACATAAATTCATTATTGCTATTAATTTTTTTTATCATTAGCCGTTTTGGGATTTATTTTGAATAAGCTCCCCCTTAAATGATATGAAGTACTAACTATATTATTTGAAAAGGTGTCTAGATCGAGATTGGAACAACAATTCTGCTTCAGAGTGCATTTTTTTTTCAGTTACCAAAATGTAGCATCGAAATCTTTTTATAAGAGTTAAATACACCCTTTTCCCCTAATGCTAATGTAAGAAATGAAATGTGATACACGTATACACCGTTAGGAATGTATATCCCTGTCGTTCTGTAGTCAACTGTTCAAGCGAAATGGTTTTAAGTATAAGATACAGTACTATTAAAAAAAAAAAGCGGCCGTATTGAATATCCCGCAATACGTGCAACTTCTTTTGTTTCAATAGTAGTTTATCTACAGAGGGAACAGCGTGGTTTTTTTTTACATTTCCCACTATTCCGTCACGGAAATTAATCCTTTCCACGATGGCTCCGTCGCGGAAAACACAACGGAACAGGTAAACTGATATTTTTCATCCATGGTGGTATCATCGTGGAAAGGATTAACTTTTATTATACGTGTGTTTTTTCCACAATATAGCGTGGAAATCATTGTGGAAAAGATTAATATAAGTATGTTGAACACATTTAAACAAAGTATTGCAAAGTATTTATGATCTCCATGAAGAAATATTTTGTTTGATTGTATGTTGAACACGATATAGCGTGGAAATCATCGTGGAAGAGATTAATATATGTGTGGTGAACACGATATATTAATCTTTTCCACGATGATTTCCACGCTATATCGTGGAACATAATTTTAAAAGGTTTAATATGCCTAACATTAATATTTATTTGGAGTGCATAAGCTTCCTGAAATTATATACACGAGAGTCTTTCCAGTCTGCATTGTCTTAGATGTCACAATGAAGCGTAGAAATTAATTATGGGACAAACAGATAATTATTTGTACAGAATATATGATTTTGTAAATGGTATTGTCATTAATTTACCGAAGTGTTTGAAAATTGGGCATTTCAAATATAGAGTTATATTTCTTATTGTGTAAGTTTATATAAAAAGCGAAACTTTTTACGTTTTCTTGTCAATTTGGCGTAGTATAATAGAAAACAAATTGTAGCGGTGGTCGCCGTGTGTAAGTCCATTTGAATTTGAAAGGAGACCCTTTACGTTTACACTATACAAGTACACTTACAGACAATAACAATGTATATGGAGAGAATGTAGGAAAAAAAGTCACGGAAAAAAAGTCATGGATGAAAAGTCACAGGAAAAAAAGTCACATATATAATGTCATCTTTCAGATAATTAAAGTTTTTTGTAAAAATTATTTCAATGCCTTAATCTTTAATTTGTTTATACTGTAATTAATATCTTCTTCCTGAATAGAGACCCAGTTGTTTATTTAGTACATGTATTTAATTCATAAATGACTCAGAAACCATAATGATTGAAATGGAAAGGGGTAATTTATAAAAAGAAGCCACTTGATTGCTATTGTCATAATGTTTATACACAGACATACATAGGTCATTTTTAATAGTTCAGAATACAATTATGAAAGAAATTGTTGAACATCAACATATGGTGAAACGATACCTGGTGCATTCCATGCCCTAGTCAATTCAGAGCAAAATGTATGGTTTCTATCACTTTTTGTATAAAAGGAAAAAGTTAACTTTCACTATCATTAAACCAAAATGAAGATTATACCAAGCAACAGAGGTGGTTTCAAGCTGTGTTACCAGGGGTATATGTATACCAAACATGCTACCAGGAAGACCAATCAGTGGTGGAAGTGTGTTAAACGGTCAAGTACAGGATGCAGAGGAAGCCTTAGCACTAAACTTCAGAATGAAAATCCAGTTCCTGGGCAGCCACACAATCAAGCTCCCAGTGATACAAGCATCAAGTACTCAAAACCCAGAAATGCCATTAAAGACCTGGCAACCAATACCAAAGACAAACCCAGCCAGATCTTTGCCCAGGCTTTGTCCCAGTGTGACGACTATGTCCAAGCCTTGCTGCCCCGTGAAGAAAACCACAAACGCACAATTCGATACCAGCGTCCAACTCCTCCAGTCCCAGCCACCTATGCTGATGTCAGATTGCCTGAAGAGTACACAACAACAACCAACAGTTCCTGCAATACGACAACGGCCAGAATGCAGAAAACAGAATGTTAGTCTTCTACTCACCAGACAGTTTGGAAAGATTAGACAATGCCCAGACCTTCTTCATCTTCATGGATGGTACCGTCTCTGTAGCTCCACATCCATTTAAACAGCTGTACATCATCCAGGTTACATTCAAAGTTGTAACAGGCACTGCAGTATATGCGTTCCTGCCAAATAAATGTCAAGATACTTACAGAGAACTCTTCCAGTCTATTGTTGACAACTGCCATGCCAGCAACCTACAATTCAATGTCCAGACTTTGAAGATGCAGTCCTTCATACAGTTACAGTTGTATTTGGTCGCCACACCAACCACCAGGCCTGTTTCTACCACCTGACACAAGCATCATGGCGAGGGAAACAGCAGCTTGGTTTGGTGCCTCTCTACAAGAACGACGCCGACTTCAGACTGTTCTGTGGTATGATGGATGGTCTTGCCATTTTACCAGTACCTGATTTGACCAATGGTATTCATCTGCTTATAACACCATGCCCTGATGACCCACCAGAGGCAGCTGAGCTCCTAGATTACTTTGATTCAACTTACATCAATGGTAGACTTAGAAAGCAGAATCCAGCACAAAATCAAGCAGTCCGTCTGTTCTTAAGACGCAGCCCACCTATGCTTCCACCAGCCATTTGGAACGTACATGATGCCACAGTCAACGGTGATGCCAGAACCAACAACATGTGCGAGGGCTGGAACAACAAGTTCTTCAACCTGGTAGGACATGCCCATCCGTATATATGGCGTGTCATCGAGTGGTGTCAAAAAGAAGAAGCTACTGTCTGTACTATTATCCAGCAAGATGCAGTTGGTAATCCACCAGTTAAGCGTACTCAACAGAGACAGGTTCAGCTCCAGGAGCGTTTACAGAACCTATGCAGAGACCTCACTACTGGCCAGAAGACCATTGCCGAGTTCTTGTGTGGATTTGGATGGAACATCAGACTCAATCACCAACATTAGTGCTTAAGAGACAATTGACATTATGAACATTTACAATTTTAAACTGGAAATATTCAATGTTTTTATGTTCATCATTATACCGGTATCGTTATGATTTGATATATTTCATATGTTATTTGTTATATGACTTATAAATGCTCCAATCATTGATGTGATTAATTAAATGTAAATGTTAATTCATTGGGTTTTTGTAAATTATTTTCTAATTAGAAAGAGTTGGATGGGTGAATATCAATGAATCAAATTTTGGTTCTCATATATCAAGGTCTCTATAAGAATCATTCCTTTATAATTAGAAGGAGTTGGGATTGAATACATATCAATGAAACATCAATCGAATTTGGTTCCCAATCAAGGTCTTGAATAAATATCAAAACAAAAACAAAACAAAAAAACACACAAACAAATAAAGAAAAAACCAAAACAAAACGTCAAAAACCAAAACAAAACAAAAATAATTATGCACACTGACTTTCTGGGGTATAGTAAATGTTGGAAAAATATATATTGTGACTTTTTTTCCGGTGACTTTTTTTTCTACCGACGCAACACATACTTACGATATTATATTGAACACAGACACTATATCAATATTAATTCCATACGGTCAATGATAAGTAATAAATCGAGAACGTAAAATTTAAAAAAAAAAAAGGAAAATAATTCGGTTTATTATTTTCGTGAACGGATTTCGCTATACAGTTGCGATGTTGTTGAACGCAGGCCTAATTTAATGATTTCTACCTTACATGGCATATGGAATTTGCAGACAACAATACCATCGGCAATATCCAGGTTTGTTATACTGCTGCTCTGCCAGTTTCCATCGTTGAGCGTTCATGATTCTGCTCCCTGCACCAAATATTTATAAAGGACGAAATCCTTATTAAGGTAGGCTGTCGGATATTTTCTCCTTTCTATATTGATAGCCAAATATCTGTTCACCGGAAGTTTAAAAAAAATAGATCGGTTGATATTTAGAAACGCAAAAGAAATATATTTCAATGAAAAATTCCCAATTCTTTAATTATTTACTCTATGCAAAATCGAAATAAACTTGAAATAAAATTCTAATAAAACAATTTCTTTCTACGAAACTCGACGGAAGAGCGGCGTAGGTAAAATGAACGGAACAGCCATAACAAATCGGCTATAATATAATATAATATAATATAAAATAATATAATATAATATAATATAATATAATATAATATAATATAATATAATGTAATGTAATGTAATGTAATGTAATGTAATGTAATGTAATGTGATGTGATGTGATGTGATGTAATGTAATGTAATGTAATGTGATGTGATGTGATGTGATGTGATGTGATGTGATGTGATGTGATATAATATAATATAATATAATATAATATAATATAATATAATATAATATAATATAATATAATATAATATAATATAATATAATATAATATAATATAATATAATATAATATAATATAATATAATATAATATAATATAATATAATATAATATAATATAATATAATATAATATAATATAATATAATATAATATAATATAATATAATATAATATAATATAATATAATATAATATAATATAATATAATATAATATAATATAATATAATATAATATAATATAATATAATATAATATAATATAATATAATATAATATAATATAATATAATATAATATAATATAATATAATATAATATAACAATATGATAATAGGTGTTACCTAACTTGGGACGAATTCCAATAAAAAAAATTAAACAGTAATATGAGACAGGTGCTATCTGTAGTGCCAGCGAAGCACAATCCACATTATCTAATATTTAAATCATGTAAATCCTTGGGATGATTGAAATAGAAATGTTGCTTACTTTTGTGTACTTTTTGGAGTGTACTGTAGTACAATGTAAGGATGCTCTTTCCATCTATTGAAACAGGCACGGCCATGAATGCTCTTGAATCTGAAAATTATCTGCCAATTTCACGCTCATTCGGCGCATCAAAATAGTGCCGAGATATATCGGGGACGACTTTTTTTTAGGGCAGAGATATATCGGGAACGACTTTTAACATGAATAACCAGAAGTAGTTCCATATTCCTGCGCATCCGATTTTTTGCAGATTTAACCATGTATTGGTTTCCGGTGTGCCATTTCCGGTGCATGAAATTTAAGCCATTAGTGATATGGATCTGGAATCAAAATATTGCTATTTCTACCATAGTTGGGACTTCGTCCCATATAATATAATATATTATATTATATTATAATAATATGTTATTCAGGCAAATCAAGCACGTACATATAAAACACACATATACTATTACAATATACATAAAAATAAGTTATAAATATTGTAAAATTGACGGCTTAATCCTGGTTTGCCCACGTTTAATTACACCAATTATCAATCCGTTAAATAAACAAATAAGACAAAGGGTTTACTGACCATAAAAGTGTATAGTCTGTTCTAAATATATAGGTGTCAAATATGTATGTTTCTGTGTATATAGAAGATTTTTTGTCACTGTGTAGTTTCTTTTTAAAATATAAATGTGTAACAAAAAAAGATGAATAATATATCTTTAATATTACTTCATTGAAGTCAATTACAATTAATTTGAACAATAAATATAACAACATTGAAAGTAATCTTTAAACTTTACGGTGACCTCCTAGGACCAAACTTTCTCTGCCAAACTTGTTCTGGACGTGCTGAAGTGCTTGAAGTTGAACGTTTGCCATACTTGGTTTGAATGATTCAAAACTAATATCGTTTATTCCACAATTCATGTTCCGTGAAAAGGTGAAGGTCATAGGAAATCTACGCTTATAAAAATAGTGCAAATTGGAAAAAATATTTTTTGTGACGAAGAATCTAGAAAACACGAATAATATATTAATGACCAAAAAGTCAAGGATAAAATGAGGTTACAAGATACTTGAAACAGGGCGACTTAATTATTCATTATCACTGTTTAATTACTATATCAGAATTTAATAATGATTCATTTCTTACAGTGAGTGGTGACTCGGAAATCATAAGTTACGTCCATATTAGATTAAATACTCTAAAAAAAATAAAAATATCACATTTACTAAAGATTGACTTGAATCAGAGACAGCAATTTTTTTTAATCGATCGAATTGCATACCTTTATACATTTTGTATATCCTTTTATTCTCAAACCGACCGTGCATAACATATCTATAGAGAGAAATTACAATAACAAATAAAAAGACTTATTATGTTCAGATTCAGAAGGCTGACTAATGAAACTAGCTGGGAGGACAAGACTTCCTTGTTAATATACAATTAATATGTACCAGGATGTCGAATATTGAATAAAGTTGAAAGTTGATCTGTTTGTCGCCATTCTGCTAAACATATTGATCTTGTTTAACTTCAGTAAGATGCCTCCATTCCATCAATTACAAAAAACGACGACAAAACTGCAGACGAATGCAAAGTAATATCATTACATTTTACAACTGAAATTGTCTGGGGTTTTATGTAGAATATACTATATGCGAAATGGAGCATGATTCAAACTTGAAATTCAACACATGTAAACTTAAAAAACAAAAACAAAGGGCAGAATAAGTATAATCTTGTAAACTACAAAAAAAGTAAAAAAGGCAGAATAAAAATAATCTTTTTGTGCTTGCATTCTGCTTGCATATTTTATAACATGTGATTTTATTAACACATGAAACGTAATGAAAACTTATATATCTTGGGGTGTTACTTTTTCAATGCTTACTATAGCCTGTACGTATTTAGTAATTAAAATAATTTCTAAATGACGTCCTTAATTTCGTTTTATTCTCCAAATTATCGTGCATTTAACTTAATTATATGTCATAATTTTACCAGTTCAAAAAAAAATTTGCATATTTTGTTAAACATGTTAAAGATATTTCACCAAAATCATACATATTTTGGCAAATTTGTAAGATATTTCGTCAAAATTGTATAAGTTTTGCAAATTTTGTTATTAAAATTAAGCATATTTCTACAGAGTTTGTGAAAGATTTATTTTTAAAATATGCATATTTCACTTAATTCAATAGTAAATTATATAATTCTCTACAAGATTTTACAGTTAAAATACAGGTAAAAATATAACTACATTTCAGAAACAAACTTTAATTGTTAAAACAACATAACCCCCTATGTTTATTTATACCTGTAGTTAAAAGTGGGCCAAACCATGATGACACCAACTTGACTTGCATTATATGAAAAGCTATTAGTGCTACATAAATTTGTGTTTGGAGTACTAAAATTTAAATTAGAGGCTCCCCTTGTATTTCCTTGATTAATATTAAAATTTTCACATACATATTCTGGTGCCATGATATATATTAAAAATATGGTTAATTTTAAGTTGACATGCTCTGTTTGGTACAGAAAGCATTCCAACACTGTCTAGTATATCACAATTTATGCGAGTTCTGGGTCCCAGGTCGAGGACAAATCTCACAACCTTATTCTGTAATATTTGAAGTTTTTTGGTCAATCCCGAGCCTAAACCACTGTATCATGAAGAACATGAATAATCAAAATAACACTGAATTAAAGCTGTTAAGAGTGTTTTTCTCGACCTGGGATCAAGACATTTTGCATTTCTATATAAAAATTTAAGTCTACCATTCACTTTACTGACAATATTTGAGACTATATTTTCAAAATTTAAATATTTATCAATATGTACTCCTAAATATTTAACTACCTCTGTTGATGTAATAAAATGTTCATAACATTTCACATAAAAGTATTTAATTTGTCTGATCTTTCTTTTAGGGCCAAAAAGCATACATTCAGTCTTGCCAAGGTGTAAAGACAATTTATTATCAGTTAACCAGTCTGAACATTTTTCTAATACATTGCCTAATTTAGACGATATAATATTAGGATCTTTATGTGTATATACAGTATTGCACTATCATCTGCATACAATGTCAGTTTACAGTCTCCATCTATACTTATTGACATATCATTGACATAGGTCAAAAAAAGCAGGGGCCCCAGTATACTATCCTGGGGCACCCCACATGATACATTCATAGGTTCTGAAATTGTACTGTTTACAGATACAAACTGGACTCTATCTGTTAGATATGACTCAAACCAATCTACTGACTGTACACCCATGACTTTCAGTTTACTACACAAAATATTGTGATCGACAGTGTCAAAAGCCTTCTGTAGGTTTAACATTATCATCCCTGTATACAGACCTTTAGCATTATTAGTTCTTAAATAGTCTAACAGATATATGAGACATGTGTCTGTGGAATACATTTGTCTAAAACCTGACTGTAATTGACATAACATTTTGTCTTCTTGTAAAAATTCAACAAGTTGTTTATACACACTCCTTTCTAATATTTTATATACTATACTCAATATACTGATTGGTCTATAATTACCAACCTCTAAAGGGCTGTTTTTTCATAAATAGAGGTTTAACTCTGGCATATTTCATGCTTTGGGGAACAACCCCTGTGGTAATTGACTGATTAATTATAGCTATAATAGGAACTTTTAGTACAATACCACCATCTTTTATAAATCGAGCTGGAATTTCATCTAAACCAGTGCTTTTATTGGCATTAAGATAACATAACTCTTTAAAAACAAACTCTTCAGTTATAGGTTGTAAAACAAGTTTTTTGTTATGAGGATTTCTCCTTTTATAAAAATTTAAAAATAATTGTGAGGTAACACTATAGATACCTTTTGCTTTTTGCAAATTTTTTTACAAGCTCAGAAGCCACTGTAGTAAAACAATTATTAAAAAAATCAGCAATAGTTTTAGAATCATGAAACAGTTCATTGTTTATATTCAGAACAATACTTGCTTCTTCAGTTTTACTTTTGTACCCCAGATCTTTTAACTGTTTCCACAGTTTTTTTGGATCATTTTTATTTTCTTCAATTTTGTCAGAAAAGTAATTTGATCTAGCTGATTTCACCTCTCTTTGAACTTTATTTCTTATAATACAGAATTTTTTATGATCTTCTGAATTATTAGATTTTCTATATTTCAGTAATAATTCATCTCTTTCTTTTATGAGATTTAATATTTCTGTTGACATCCAAGGCTCTGTATTTTGTTTTACTCTAATTTCTTTCAATGGAGTAACAATATCTAGAACACCTGTAAATAATTTCCTGAAACAATTCCAATTTTCATTTACTGGTTTTGTGTCATTACACTTTGTCCAGTCTATCTTATTTAATTCTTCAACAAAACTAGCAGTATTATACTCCTTTAAACATCTTATTTTGATGTTTTTATGATTACCACTTGTTCTTTTGATTTTTCTACAACAATATATTATATTATGATCACTTAAACCAACACAAATTGACCCGGATTTAATTATATTTTCTGGTTTGTTACATAAAATAAGGTCAATTATCGAAGAACAATTTTCAGTTATTCTTGTAGGTTCTTTTATAATCTGTTCAAAACCAAATAATTGCATTATATTAGTAAATGATATACCAAGTGAATTGTTATTTTTTTTCATACATATATTAAAGTCACCTAGAATAATAGTTTCAGTGTCAGATTTTAATTGACATAATACATTTTCAAATTTATCAATAAAGTCAGACATCTTAGTTGGACGGTATATTGTTCCGATGACTACTGGTTTTGTCTTTTGAAGCAGTAGTTCTATCCAAAGCGACTACACACCATCCGTTTGTAAATCAGTTCTTGTATTAAATGCAATACTGTTGATTATATACTAGTAGGTGCAAACGCCCCCTCCATGTCGATCTCTATCGTTACGCAGGATGGAATAGCCCTCGATCTGGATTTCGCTGTTTATCACAGAAGAGTCAAGCCATGTTTCTGATATTGCAATGACTGCAGCTTTGGACTCTTTGGCCATGATTCTAAGTTCTGACATTTTTGGTAGGATTGATCTTGCATTCACATGAATAAAATGCATTCCTTTTAAGATTTGGAAATTCAAAAATGTTCTCTTTTTCTTCCGGCACATTGGTTACATGTGCAGTTATGGTGGAATTATGAGTAATTTTATTATCCAAGTCTTTGGAATCAAAAATGTCAATTTGGGGCATTTGTTGTAAAAGGCAGTTGTTGCATATAAAATCAACTGGTTTCCCATTTAACATATTCTCATAAATGTTCTCGCTTATTTCTGTAGTACATCTTATGTGTGTCCATTTGTCACCACAGGTCACAAGAAATAGCTTTACTTGTAGCAATAACCCTTTTAGAACAATTTGTACAGGGATTTTTAGATTGTCTTTTTGGCGGGCCTGGGTTTATGTGTATGTCACCACTTCGTAAAATAAATATACACATCAAGCCTTTAGTTGACGGTTTTATTATTGTTGACCGTGCAATTTCGATTGCTCCAATATTAGTTATCTCCCCTAATTTTTTTCTGTTTATCTACGGGGTTTGATACAACTGACAACAGTTCAAAGTTACTTAAATCTTCCGCTGATGGAATTGCAGGGGCGGATCCAGAGGGGGTCGCACCCGGCGCCCCCCCCCCCCCCCCCCCCGCCCTTAAATTGGGAAAAATATAATTTTTTTGCGTAAAATCGCGATTTTTCACACGAAATACCTCAAAAATTTTCGCGCCTCCCTCCGCTCGACGCAATTCTTTTAAATGCGCCCCCCCTAACTTGAAATGTTGGATCCGCCCCTGAATTGTATTATGTATAATTTACTGTGATGTTTCTGGTCTACAAAATTCATTCAAAATAAATGATAATAACGTGTACGGATCATCGTATTATTGAAATTTTAGGACTTCGTCCTTCAAACAGGTTGCCTGTCTCATATTATTTGAAATTCATATGAAAGGGAAAAAAAAGAAAAGAAGCTAAATGCATATTAATATGCTGCTTTATAGTGGAGCCCAGTAACTGACATGAGAATTTTAATTTTGTTTATACGAAATAGTTTACGGAGCCCTTTTTCTGACATGAGAATTTTTTTTTTATTTCGCTTATAGATATTTTTTTAATTTAGTTGATGCGAAATACTATTTCGTATAACGTCATAAAAATATTTATCATGTCAGTTAACGGGCTCCGTACTTTATTGTTACTCATCAAAAAAGAATAAATTCTAATTAAGAAAGAAGCGTCTTTAAATTTCATAATATTAATGTTTTAAAAGATTCAGATTCAATATTTTATTAGTCTCACCACTTGTAATACATATAATACACAATCATCACAATATATACATATACAGCAGTTTTATAGATAAAATACAAGTGCCATTCTATAAAGAATTATCAGAGACTATATAAATTTCAATAAATTAAAACTTTAAATAAATCATGTCTATATAATAATAAAACATTTCAGTTATGTAAAAACTTAACTATCAATCAAGAATATAAAAAACTATTTCTTCTACCTAAAATATTAAAAAGAAACCATCATAAAGAAAGATAATTAAAAAGTTGGCATGCGATGAAATATCCAATTACGAATTATACCTCAAAAGACGGCATTGTCATAATTTGGTCTTAATTTATGGTACTGGGATGTGCTTAGCAAAGTTTTGACCTTTTTTTTCTCACTTTTGAGACAGACAGGTTCCTATTTTTAGCGATGTGAAATGTTCTTATCTTGCACTAGTGCAAAACAAAAAAAATCACGTGCGTTTTACCGGCAAATGCATGCTGTACAGTTTATGTCAACAGCCCCCCTCCCCCCCCCCTCCCCCCCCCCAATTATCCATGCTTTTCCTTTTTTAAAATAAACAATTCACTTTCACTGTATATAAGTTTTCAATCTTTTATAAACAGGCAAATCCTAACAATCGGCCATATTATTACATAATGATTCTATATAACTAAGACATCAGCATATCTGGCATGCATCCAGGATATATACAATGAAAGATTTACACAGACATCCAGTTCTTTGTATTTGATCTCGATCTACTTTCTTAGGTTTAAATAAAATACCTTGTCTTTTGTATGAACAATTATTTATATACACGACTATATGGCTTAAAATGAATATATTTCTTGGTTCTATTTTAAGCTTGTCTTATTATTTGTTATGTTAATTTGTCAAGTACGCCCATGTGTTTACCAAGAAGCTATTTGTATTGATTGAAAAATTAAAAAGTAATACATTTTTTATTAGAATAACGGAAAATCCAAATATCTTTTAAACTATACATTTTTAAATAGCAAAATAAACGAGAGTTTTATTTAGAATTAGGAGTGCTAACTGAAAATGCTACAGTAATGCTTCTTATTGTTTTGGCTGAGGCTGCACTCGGATGAAATTTTGTATTTTGGTCCTATTTTGTTGTCATTTTTCGGGTGGGAGTAGATGTACTTTATAGAAGAGCCATCCGTACGTCAGGTATCTTACATGTAAAATCTTTCTTTCAGCCACGTGTACTTTAGACGAACCTGACAAGCATTTCTCTCATAAATTATTGTTATATTTTGCATTTTTTGTAAAATGGGTAAAAAGTGTAACTTATCTCCGGAATGCCAAAACTTTGTAAAAAAGTTGTTTGCCTTTTTTAGTAAGGAAAAGGCAACGAGGAAGCCAATTGTCTCATTTGATAGGGTATATCAAAAGACATCTAAAGCTTTGGATGTGTCTTCCACTTCAGTGCACCGTATTATGAATGGTAAGATGCCTTGTAAGCCAAATAGACCCAAAGAAAGAGCTAAAATTTTGGACGACTTTGATCATTGTGTTATTAAAAGAACAATCCACGGTTTATATTCACGGAAAATATAATACATAAGGAAATAAAAGATTCTATTAAAATATCAAAGTCTAAACTTACTCTAACTCTCATTGATCTTGGATATACTTATAAAAAAATAGGTGATAATCGAAGAGTTCTGTGCAATCAAGTGTCTATTATCAATGATAGGTGTAATTATCTGAGAAAGATCAAATCTTTTAGGGAAGCAGGGTATGATATCGTGTACATGGATGAAACATGGGTTAACCAAAATCAATGCACAGATTATATGTGGTTTCCGAATGATGGGTCTGATGCCCCAAAAATACCCTCGGGTAAAGGAAAACGTTTGATTGTTTTGCATGCAGGTACGCGAAGTGAGGGTTTGATTGACGGCTGCGATTTAGTGTTTCTGGCCAAATCAAAGGATGGTGACCATCACCAGGAGATGAATAATGTTGTCTTTCTTGAGTGGTTTGAAAATCAATTGATGCCTGCTCTGAAAAATCCTAGCTTAGTTGTGTTAGATAATGCAAGTTATCACAATGTTAAAACAGAAGATACGGTGTGCCCAAATTTTAGTCAGAAAAAAACTGTTCTCCAAAACTATCTTACACAACACAATATTCCTTTTTCTGCTACTGATACCAAAAAAGTATTATATGAAAAGATAATAAAAAAAAAAAAAACAGTAGTTTATACAACATATAAAATTGCTAATTTACACGGACATGAAGTATTAAGAACCCCCGTTCGACACTGTGAACTTAGCCCGATAGAATTAATATGGGCGCAAGTCAAAGGTTTCGTGGCTAAAAACAATACTACCTTCCGATTAAAAGATGTTAAAGAACTCACGTACGCCGCTTTCGGAAAAAATTATAAAAGATGTGTGGACAAAAGCAGAAGAACATGTGGTCAAAATTGAAAAAGAATACTGCAAAGAAAACTGTATAGATAGAAGTGTCATAGAACCTATTATCATTGATTTTTGTGATGATGACTCGGATGACGACACGGGTTGAAGTATAATCATAATAAGTATAACAGACAGAGAAAAAAATGTAAAAATCGAATAAACGTCACGTTAAAGCCAATGCCGAAAATATTTGGAACATGTGTCTGCCAATTCATTATGGCTTAAGAAGAGTTGTAACTGTAGAAACTATCTGGGGTCAGATGAATTATTTAACCTATATTGATTATAACACATAAATAATACACAAAACAACTTGACACAAAAACAAAAAAAAAGATAAACAGGAATAGTTTATAATCCAACCGAAAACCAAACACAAAACGGGCCTCGTATTCATAAAAAGACAAAACAAACAAACACAAAGGTCGAAACTTCGGATTCCTGTTTTTGGATAAGCATTTCGAAGTGGAATAGGTTAAATATATATTTCGGAACATTTAGCGCACGTTTGAGTTGAAAGATATAACTTGGTTTAGTAGAATAGTTACGTAAAACAATTGCAAGTATCAATGATTCATCAATAATTTTTACAGTTTTTAGGTATTTTTTACCAATGTTAAGTTGAAGGTTTGGTAAATAAAATAGCTCAATAAATTACAGTGATTCATGTCATAATCTACCCCTCCCCCCCCCCCCCCCCCAAAAAAAGAAATCAATCCTCCAATTGATCTCTGAGGTTCTATAATTTAAAAATGTACTAATTTTACGAGCATTTTTTAATTAGGAAGTTGCACAATCTCAAAACTCATTTTTCGTTCCGTTTCTTACATGTATATAAATTAAAAATGTCATACAGAATCAAACAAAACGACAATTATATATTCTTCATATTATATGATATATGAAGACTTCATTTTTTCACTATTAAAGTACTATATATTTAGTGAAAAAATAAAAATAATGAAAAATGTCCAAATCCAAGCAATTTTTACAGGTAAAATATTTTACAGGTAAAAATAAATGAACTCAATATGCATGTAGGAGATGGTGACGGGCTCTGCGGAGAATAATGGAATCTTTCGGGTGACCGTCGAGTGTCTATTGTCCTCAGGGCCGCAGGTTGTTCTCTTTATAGACTTATTCCCTCCGTATTTCATAAAACTTGGTCAAAATATACACCCAAAAAAACTCCTTTAAAATGCGATTTTTCTATATAAGCAGGGCCAAATACATTCACTTTCTGGTCTGCAAACTTCCAAATTAAATTAGCACCGTTGATTCTCTACATAACTCTCGTTTACACGTCTACTTTAAAACTGCATTTTAAAAGATATTTGAAATTTTCGTTATTCTAATAAAAAAATTATTACTTTAGTACAAATGTAATATCATACCACTGGTTTTTTTTTTCAATTGAATTCAAAGCTATTGTCAAGTAAATTACGGGATAGATATTCGTGAGTCCGATCTCTGGTCGGATTACAGCAAAAAATATACAATTTGTCTTTATGTTTCTCGGCTAAACATTTGGTACTGAGAAGTAATCGTATGGTAGCTGGGTTTACAGGCTTTTGGCATTTGCTCGCTTCATTTGATTAATGTTTGCATTAAAAAAATAGAACTGTGAGTAACCTCACTGAGTGATACCCCCCCCGCTTGCAATACTATGGTGTTCAAACTTTGGAATACAGGTATATTAGCAAGTTAATTATCTCCCCTTCTAAATTTTAGACAGCAACGGTATTCCTTCATGCACATCTACAGGTTGTGTACTACAACTGTGTAAAGTTTCATAAACATTCAATAAGCCGTTTAGTAGGAGTTGCACTTACAAGGTACACAACCCCCCTTTTCGTGAAAGTATAAGTTGAATTATCTCCCCTTCTAAATTTTAGACAGCAACGTTATTCCTTCATGCGCATCTGCAGGTTGTGTACTACAACTGTGTAGAGTTTCACAAAACTCCAATAAGCCGTTTAGGAGGAGTTGCGCTTACAAGGTACATAACCCCCCTTTTCGTGAAAGTATAAGTTGAATTATCTCCCCTTTTTAATTTTGGATAGCAACCATATTCCTTCATGCACATCTGCAGGTAGCGTACTACAGCTGTGTAGAGTTTCACAAAACTCCAATAAGCCGTTTAGGAGGAGTTGCGCTTACAAGGTACACGACCCCCCCTTTCGTGAAAGTATAAGTTATATTATCTCCCTTTCTAAATTTTAGACAGCAACGGTATTCCGTCATGCACATCTGCAGGTTGTGTACTACAACTGTGTACAGTTTCATAAAACATCAATAAGCAGTTTAGTAGGAGTTGCGCTTACAAGGTACATGCCCCCCCCTTTTCGTGAAAGTATAAGTTGAATTATCTCCCCTTTTAAATTTTGGACAGCAACCATATTCCTTCATGCACATCTGCAGGTAGTGTACTACAACTGTGCACAGTTTCACAAAACTCCAATAAGCCGTTTAGGAGGAGTTGCGCTTACAAGGTACACGTGAAAGTATAAGTTGAATTTTCTCCCCTTTTGAATTTTAGACAGCAACGGTATTCCTTCATGCACATCTGCAGGTTGTGTACTACAACTGTGTAAAGTTTCATAAAAATTCAATAAGCAGTTTAGTAGGAGTTGCGCTTACAAGGTACATGCCCTCCCCCCTTTTCGTGAAAGTATAAGTTGAATTATCTCCCCTTTTAAATTTTAGACAGCAACCATATTCCTTCATGCACATCTGCAGGTAGTGTACTACGAATGTGTAAAGTCTCATAAAAATCCAATAAGTCGCTTAGGAGGAGTTGCGCTTACAAGGTACACGGCCCCCTTTTTCGTGAAAGTATAAGTTGAATTATCTTCCCTTCTAAATTTTAGACAGCAACTGTATTCCTTCATGCACATCTGCAGGTTGTGTACTACAACTGTGTACAGTTTCATAAAAATTCAATAATCCGTTTAAGTTGCGCTTACAAGGTACATGGACGGACGGACGGACGGACGGACGACGGACGACGGACGACGGACGGACGGACGGACGGACAGACGGACGGACGGACGGATGGACGGACGGACGAACAGGGTGATTCCTATATACCCCCCAAACTTTGTTTGCGGAGGTATACAAATGCAGATAGCAATTCTTCTCTTCAACAACAACAACGACAACAAATACTTTATTTACTCAAACACAATAGTGTACAAGAGTTCATAGCATGATATTATACAATTATATGGGCGGAAGGAGTAAATAACAGAGTACATGTATATACAATCACATCCGACACTTCACTAAACAATTGATTTCTATAAACAAACAATGAATTTCACCACGTGGTTTTTATTTCTTATTGGACACGTGGTTTGTTTTTTGAGAAAAATGCTGATAAAATAGAATTATAGATTCAAAAAGGTAAGTTATTAAGTTTTATTCCATAAACTGACACCAATTTACATTACATCTAAAACTCTCATAATATTTTTGATGAAATAACACAAATTACGATACAACATAACATTGAAGTATGATAACATGCCTATCATTTTATTTTCGGACGGGTTTACTGTATAATATCTTGGAACATATTTATGTCTCAATGCGGTGATTTGAGGATGTTTGCACACAAAAAGAAAATGAAATTCATTTCCAATATGAACCTGACAAAAACGAAATATTCTTTCATGCTGAGGTATATTTGCCCATCTTCCAGTTTCAATGGGGAATTTAGCATTTGAGCACCTGAATTTGCTCATATATATTCTCTGATTTATTTAGTCTCAAAAGATATGGTTCGAGCTTGAATTAATTTTTAAATGATCCATAGAATTCAGCCCTTGTAGAATTATTCATTTGAAAGAACCATGTCTGTATAAATTGATCAAATACTTTTTGTTTTACAATAGACTTTAATAAATCTTTTTTAATATGTATTTGATCATTCCAAATAAAGCTCAATCCAATTTCATCAAAAATTGACTTTATATACTTGATCCACTTAAAATCTGTTTGACTACTCTCGTGTATTTTCAGCATAATTTGTACACTATGCTCGACAATTTTCAACTATTGTCTATAAGACTATTCCAAAACATTACCATTCTTAATTTTATCACAATATCCATAGAAAATCGACCCATTTCTCCATAAACCATATATTATTTTCAAACCCCCATATTTCACAAGAGTATACAAGAATTGGAGCAATAAGAGAATCAAATAACTTTAATTGCAAGTCAATTGGAATTGTTGAATTACGCAACTTGTAATACAATGCATAAAGAGCTTTATTTGCTTGATCTATTAGTCTTTTTTTCGCAGTACAATAATTACCGTTATAATATATATGTTTTGTGTATTAACCTTAAGTTTCCATAGATCACACTATTGTTCAAAATTCAGTAAGGCTTGTTGAAGACCTTCTTCAGTTTCAGACATAACCACTGTATCATCTGCATACAATATAATGAAAATCTTGATATAAAAACCTAGTTGTTCTAGACATATGGCAGATATAGATTCTAAACCATTCACGTTATTTTCGCCAAAAAAAATGGTGGACAACAACTGGTTGCAAGACGTCTCTGATGTACTGATCACCAGTTAGGTTACCTTGTATGGTGACTAAATCCAGCTTGCAGTCATGAGAGATATACCCCAAACAATTACTGAGCCTCCAACGTAAGGGACAGTTGGCTGGATGTTCCTTGGTGTATTGGCTGTATTTTTGTGTCTCCAAAACCTCATTCGGCCGTCGGTTACATGAAGCAGAAACCGGCTCTCGACTGACCAATGGATCTTGCGCCATGTCGTTAAATTCCAACCACGTCGTGCTAAGCACCATTATATAGCGTGTTCCGCGACGGAAAACACGCTATACCACGCTCGGGGATTGAAAAAACACGCCCACGATATGTAGTGGAAAATCGTGGGAAATGTAAACAAAACACGCTGTTTCCTCTGTAACTTGTACAATAATGTTATAATTTATAAAATAAAAAAAAGTCGTGAGAACAGTTTTGTTTATGAACGAGCTTACAGAATTTTCCTATTCATATTATAAGGGCATTATATATTGACGTGTCCTTGTACCCAACGTTAACAATTCAAGCGTCATCGAGATTAAAACGTTCCGCTAACCACTTATGGAACAACAGCGACGTCTGTCGTAAATAATTTGAAGAATGATCCCCATTACAGTATCTGTCATTTTATCAAATCGCTTTGTTGTCCTGGCCATCCAATGATAGCTCATAGACGACAAAGGAATCACTGAAAAAACTTCATTGGAAAATCGCTTTATTTTCGTCGCCATCGTTTTACTACACAACTATGACAGCTCATAAAGTATAAAGGTCTTCCCGAGATTATGTTTTTTCATATTGATGGTTATATTAACGGAATCTTAAAGTACAAAGGTCATCCGTATTTAAAACAAAATGATAACAGATAAGTATTATCATGATTTATATAATGTTGATTACAACAAAAATAATGCTAATTTGCGTAATTTGAAGTTAATCAGGTAAAATTATTTGCAACCAATTATGGATAGTGTTTATTAATAAACAAGTGAACATTACCTTTTGAATATATTAGGAATGTAATTTTTTCCTTTCCCCCTATTTGGATGGGGATACAAAACAACTTTCTTTTTGCATTTACTCTCTTGATGGGTTATATGATTATCACACGTGAGAGAGAGAGAGAGAGAGAGAGAGAGAGAGAGAGTATACTACATTTGTTAATGTGAATCGCAATCTGAATATTAGTCATTACGCTGATTCGATTAAAATTGTATGTCAGGGAAAAACACCTACATCAACAGCCATTCACAGAAAAAACATTGTTGCAGCATATATCAGGTGAACACCATATGAGTATAAATATAAATACATGCATATCTTGTGCTTCTAATGTATAGTGTAATATATTTACAATTTTTTTTACCGATTCCAAAAATATACCTCTTCATATTTAGTCAATCAAAATAAACAATTTAACATATTTTGTCTGTATTCATGTATAACAATATAGTAAACGAGTACACTCACCAGCAAATACACCTATGCTACCACCTGACGTCAGGTATATTTAATTTTGAAGTCAACACAGAGTTGCACGACTGATGCCAGTAGTGGAGAAGGAATTGCTTACTGCTCCGATGCATATGAGTTCACCGTTAGATTTAGTGAGGTTCGTGTTGCGCGATCCTTAGTTTTCTATGTAGTGTTTTGGAGATCATTATTTGATTGTTTCTCGCCTTTTTCTTTTGGCCATTGTATTGTCTTTCCTTCTTTGATATATTGCTTCTGATCGCCTCTTTGATATCTTCAAACTTTTCTCTAATATATAATATATAAACCGACTGTAACGAAATGCTTAAAACGTCCCCACTATTAAAACGTGTGTTTCAATGTGAACTAAGATTTATTGATGCTGTATTAAATCTTATAGCTATATATTATTAATATTTCAGGCCACGTGGTATGTAATAGTTGTTCTGTGTATATATTAATATTTCAGGCCACGTGATATGTGATAGCTGTTCTGTGTATATATTAATATTTCAGGCCACGTGGTATGTAATAGTTGCTCTATGTATATATTAATATTTCAGGACAAGTGATATGTAATAGTTGCTCTGTGTATATATTAATATTTCAGGCCACGTGATATGTGATAGCTGTTCTGTGTATATATTATCATTTCAGGACAAATGATATGTGATAGTTGTTCTGTGTATACATTATTGATATTTCAGGACAAGTGATATGTGATTCTTGCTTTAAGTATAATTCCTTTAGTGGTTACTATTATTATTCATACTGTAGTGGATATTGTGGAGGTAGCCATGGAAATCAATACTGCTTATATTATTATTACTACAATTACTATGTCATGTAAGTATAAGGTTAGAGTTATGATGTTTAACGCTAATTTCAACAATATTTCAGCGATATCGTGGCGGTCAGTTTTATTCGTGGAGGAAACCGGAGTACCCGGAGAAAACCACCGACCTGCTGCAAGTCACTAACAAACTTTATCACATAATACTGTATCGAGTACACCTCACAATACGCGGGATTCGAACTGACAACATTAGTGGTGATATACACTGAATACACAGGTAGTTGTAAATCCAACTACCATATGATCAAGATCACAACGGCCCCTAAATGTAAGCATATATTGTGGAGGTAGCCATGGATACCAGTACTGTTTATATTTTTATTATAGTAACTAAATTATGTAAGTACGAATGATTCCAACACCTGGCACAAAGACAAAATACGTAACACAGGGAATTTTGTAATTACATTTCATTGAATAAAAATATATATAATATAAACAGCTAATGTTTCTTTTATTATGTAAAAAATAGAATGACGTAATGTAAATGGTAAACGATGAATATTAAAATGAACAAGTTTAAAATATATTTCATTCTTGGATAAAGGACTAATTTAGGAATCTGATATCTTCTTCTGGGAAGACATAAAACAATAACTTTTGATGATTTATTAGTGAAGTATTGAGTAGTAAACAAACAAATAGACAAAAGGACGAACAATGACCTACAAAACATCACATTGAAAACTAAAGATTTAGACAAATGAACCTCACAAAAGAAAAAGGGGGGGGGGAATTCAAGTTCTACGAGAAGATAAGCCATTCCTGCGACACTAATGGTACCCGTCGTGTTAAGTAAAGGTTACTCAATCAATTAATGTTGAAAAGAAATGACAAAAAAATAAAAACGTAGATATCAAATGTAGTGCGCACGACGCGTTTCTGGTACGCTCGAAAGTCGAAAGATTGGAAAGCCAAATTATTTACAGTTTTGGGAGCAATAAAACCAAAGGACCTAAAACAGGAGCACCAAAATCGGATAATTTCACATATGTCCGAGGGAGGAAAATCTTAATTTATGAATAAGCAAAGCATGTAAGTTTCCAATGACTTATTTAATATGAAGTTTGGCTTGTATCATGCTATGTATGTCTATTTTGTTTTCAGCTCCGGCGGTGCCATTGCAGGGATTGCCATAGGTGTACTTTTCGGTATTGGGCTTTTTATTGTTGTTGTAGTCATGTGTATGAAGAGTCAAAAACGCAGTCATGTAGGGGCAGTTATTGGACCGAGGACAAACGGAACAAATATAATTGTTTCCAGCACGTCACAAGCAACAGGTATTGTATGTCAATCTTGATATCAATACGATAATAAATTATGTAATTTTAGAAGAAAATTAAACCATTCACAAAGATGGTTTAGGTTGGATTATGGTGCTTAACGCCACCTTCAAAAATATTTCAGCTATATCGTGGCGGCCAGTTGCATTGATGGAGGAAACCGGAGTACCCGGAGAAAGACACCGACCTGTCGCAAGTCACTGACATACTTTATCACATAATGTTATACCTCGTCGTGAACAGGATTCAAACTCACAAGTGTAGTGGTAAATCCAACAATTATACGATGACGATGACGACGATCCCCACCATTCACATCAACATAGTTTTGAAATACAATTTGCAATTAGTGTGGTATAAGCTGTTTCTCAAAGACGGTTTTCTAGTATCTATAATACTAGCCAATAAACGATGAGATAACTCATCTGTAAATAGTGTTTCCTTGTAGAGCGTCATATAGAGAACAACACAGATAAAATGGAGTGAGTGAGTGTTTGTTGCTTAAAGCCGAATGTGTAACTTTTCAGCTATATCATGGAGAATAGTAGTTACATTTAGATGAGATGATATAATAATGATTGCTTTTGTACTAGACTAACACGCTTAGTTGGATTTTCATAGTGCTAGCTCACTGAAACAAAAGGCATTACGCTTAGTTGTATTTTAAAAGAACTAGCTCACTGACACAACAGTCCACTGACATATTATTCTGATTCCGAATCGTTTACTAGCCTTTGCCCATGCGCCTTAATTCCGCGTACTTAGCAGAGAAGCAGCAAATACCAATTGTATAGTCTTTGGTTTCACATGACCGAGGCTCGAACCCACGATCTACTTTAATATCTGTTTTAATATCTATTTATGTCATAATGATTTTTAAACGCATAATTCTATTGGCATAGTCAACATTGTGTTCATTATTAATTCTGACATTGATAAGTTTGATTAAAAATCATATTGAATCAGTTTCACATTAACTCTATAATTTTTTATTGACCGTCTTGTGTATTGACTTAACCAATATTAACCTATGGCTTTGTTCAATGTTTATTTCTTAGGTCCATATAAAGATCATACTTACATATATATGTAACTCCGTACAATGTGTTAATTTCCAGCATTGTTAAATGAGGTACCAACTACCAATTCAGGATGTTTTATTTTTATTCAGGCTGCCTTATATATAAATGTACAATAATCAGATATACATGTATTTCTTTTTAAAATTTTTGTTTTTTGTGCACTACTTTATATCCTTTCTTTTTCTCTGTATTTCATTCTTGAAACTTAAGAGTAACAATTCAGTATTTAGTGTTGATAAAATGCGGTCCATAGACTTACCCAAAACTACACAAATAACGACTTAAGTGATAATTCAAGCATTTTAATTGATAAATATTAATTTCGTGTAATTTAAAAACTAATTAAGAACTTTCGATTACTATGCTTGGTAAAGTATGCCACACATGTTTATTCTACTTTCCAGGATACATGCAGCCCCCAGCTCCTTATGGCTCCCAAGCGCCGCCACCTCAATACCATCAGTTTTATCCGCCTCCACAACAGGGACAGCCCTCTTATCCGCCTCTGCAACAGGGACAACCGGCTTATCCACCTCCACTTCAACAAGGATATGGAGCACCAGCACAGCCACAATACAGACCCGTGTATAATCAGCCTCCAAATAGCATACCTGATTAAAATGTTAATACCGGTGACGATGAGTTTGTTGTGGATTCGTTAAATAATGTATTACAGATTTTAAGCAATGGATTATCCAGTTTTTTCTATAATGTGAAAGCAATTCTATGCTAATGTAAAATTTGGTTAGTAGGCTTCTATTCGTTACTTCAAAAGCAATTAAATATTACTTAAATTAACGACAGCTAGATGGAAGGAAAGATATGTATGGATTTTCGCTTTATGCAAGATAAAAGATGCTGATATGTTTAAGAATTTCAGTTTTTGTCTTAATCCTGTTTAAAAACTGTGATTTCTTTTGGTATTTTGTTACATAAATAAACATTTGACCAGAACAGTGTAAGGTCTCAAATATGACAGGGGGAATACAAACTATATGTCACATATTGGAACGCTATAACTTTTATGAAAACATTGGACATTATAATTTTGTCAACCTTTACTTTCACTTATCCCTAACTATTAGCATTAACATTTCATGTTAGAAAAAAAGTTCTAGAGGAACTATTCCAAATATATAGTGATATTGTAAAATACAGAAATTAAAAGCAAATGGTATTGCCTGGACCAATCTATTTCCTTTAAATTGCATAAAAGATACCAGCTATTGTTTTAATCAAATTGCCATTCCAATTGATTTGTAGGGAGAGGGTAATATTTTATTAATTTTATTTGTATTTATGTGCATATGCTGGTGTTCAGCACGATTGCCGTTTCAGTTCGTGTTGCTTAACAGTAACAAGAGGGCTATCATTAGTAGACCAATACGTGCCTAACATCCCGGGGTACCTGAGTTCATCCTCTGACTTGATGATGTTCGTGTTGCTAAATCTTTCATTCTGGCAGTGTCCCTTGGACCATTATTTCTTCTTCATTTCTTTTCTTTTGACCAGTGCATTGCTTGATCATTTTGGAATTACGGCTGCTTATTATCCCTTCGATATCTTCATGCATTTCTGACAAAAGATGTTCCTGATCGTGTATATTCATTTCAATTGATATCATGATAGAAGTACACTAGCTATACTTACCAAGGCTAAGATTAAGGTTATGGTGGTTAACGCCACTTTCAACAATATTTCAGATATATAATGGCAGTCATTGTTTTTATTGGTGGAGGAAACTGGAGAACCCACCGACCTTCCGAAAGTAACTGACAAACTTTATCACATAATGTTGTTTCGAGTAACCATCGCCATGTTAATATTGAATACATTTTTATATTTATATTGTTATTGAATTCTTGACTAATTTTATTTGTATTTATTTGATGTAAAAATGAATATCATAATTAAAGATCTACTGCTGAATTATTCATGAATTTAAAAATAAAAAAATATATTGCACAGTTCTGTCTCATTATTTAATATCTCACCAAGTAGAGAAAACAAGACAAGGATTTCAAAGGGTTCAAATTCTGGGTAGGATGCATGAAATACACCTGCACTTTTCATTTGGCCCACAGCCACTAAAATAAATGGTTCACATGTTATGCATATGCTGATCTTTGTATTTCTTGTCAAATGTTGTGTGAAATAAGGTGAGCAAGTAAGAAGGAGCATAGCATAGCACATGAGATGTTTTAGTATTTTGCTGTGCACTGTTTTGGGTACTATCCGATGTGTTTATCCAGAATCGTAATCAGGGGTCAGGGTTAAGGGTATGATGCTTAACGCTACTTTCAACAATATTTCAGTTATATCATGGCGGTCAGATTTTTTTTAATTTGTGGAGGAAACCCGAGTACCCGGAGAAAACCACCGACCTGTCGCAAGTCATTGACAAACTTTTATCACATAATGTTGTATTGAATTCACCTCACCTGAGCGGGATTCGAGTTCACAATATCAGGAGGAATAAGCACTGAATACATAGGTATTTGTAAATCCAACTACCATACGAGCACGACCACGACGGCCTCCTTCGTAATCAGCATCAATAATTTACTCATTATATATCTTCCATTTATGATTTATCTGTTCATAGCATTATACTTACACACACATACACACACGCATGCATGTGTCTTGTGGCCAGACATTGAAAACAATATGCTACTAGGAAAACGACAAATCAAACAAAATGGGTTTCTGTGGAGTTCATGGTGCTCAGTCTTTAGTTTTCTGTGGAGTTCATGGTGCTCAGTCTTTAGTTTTCTGTGGAGTTCATGGTGCTCAGTCTTTAGTTTTCTGTGGAGTTCATGGTGCTCAGTCTTTAGTTTCTGTGGAGTTCATGGTGCTCAGTCTTTAGTTTTCTGTGGAGTTCATGGTGCTCAGTCTTTAGTTTTCTGTGGAGTTCATGGTGCTCAGTCTTTAGTTTTCTGTGGAGTTCATGGTGCTCAGTCTTTAGTTTTCTGTGGAGTTCATGGTGCTCAGTCTTTAGTTTTCTGTGGAGTTCATGGTGCTCAGTCTTTAGTTTCTGTGGAGTTCATGGTGCTCAGTCTTTAGTTTTCTGTGGAGTTCATGGTGCTCAGTCTTTAGTTTTCTGTGGAGTTCATGGTGCTCAGTCTTTAGTTTCTGTGTAGTGCTTTGCAAATCGCTGTTTCTATATTTGTTTAATGTTCCTTTGCCCATTATATTGTCTGTCCTGCTTCGATTTACGACTTCTAATTACCCTTTTGATATCTTCAAACATTTGATAATTCGAATATAATATTCTTTTTTATGCTTATTTATTATCATTCAAAATATTTCATTGCAAGTGATTGCGCTTTACCGTGGAACAACAGTCATAACAACGGTTACTATTGCATGCGTATTGCATAACAGTAAAATATCGACTTCCAATATCTGCTCTGTCAATGTGACCGTCATACCTGAAGTAATGTATTAGTGAACAACATTGAATAACATGATTACAACAAAAATGGAGTCTGCATTATTGAAATTATTGTATTACATATTTAATAGGAATGGATTATTTTTGTTTATTACTTTTATAAATTATATAATAGACACTCCAATGAAAACAGCTACGCATTTGCATGTGGTATTCGTATTAACGAAATATATGTGTCTTGTTCACAATAGAGAATGTGTCATTTGATATCCAGTGTATTATTATGCTTAATGTGCTGCTTCAACGGAATAGACACAATGAAAAAAATAATGTTGAGATTCAGACTCCCTTACATAAACGTGTCGCACACACTAATTTCGATATCTACGTTTTCATAGCAACACTTTGTAGAGATATATTCTTGGGTAATTTGTAGGTTAGGAAATTAACCTTACTGCTTATTTCTTTCAAGCCGTAAAAGTAAAACGGTAGCAGAATTGTTATTATTTACTTAATCCTGCTCACTAGCAATTTAATTTGATGAAATATTGGTTTTGAAACGCATGACATTTAAAATATTAAAAAAGATAGCAGGATGCTGACACATGACACTGTTGGTTAGTGTTACTATTTAAATATTAAGAACATGAATAGCAAGACGATGACATGCTGCATGAAGAAAATATCTGTTTTGTCAACTGTTACTCATTCATATATTCAGTGTAAAAATATAAAACTCAACACGTATGCTATAAGAGGTATTTTAGAACTTTTAATTAAGATACAAAAAAACAGTATTTTAATATAAAATGATATATAGAATAATTGCAACAACAAACAATAATAATATCAGCATTTTTACCACATACGAATTGATCATTTGTACATTTCCGACTTGATTAAACACTTATACGTGTTTAGAGTTGTCTCCCTTTTAGGAAAACAAAAGAATCACTTTCCAGCAAAATTCAATGAAATAAACATGCATTTTTTGTATAATCTGTTGTAACAACTTTTGAGTTTCTAGTTGCTGTTAAATTATCCTCTGATTTGCTTACAAGGTTCAAATATCTACAAAATATAAGAAAATTATACTGACATTCTTTGTTCTTTCGGTTGTTCTTACCCTTTTGTCCGTTACAAGGGAGATAACTCAGATTAAAACATATAAAGCGTATAATTTTAGAATCAAATCGGTCATGTACAAAAGTCTATTGAAATTGCACTTTTTAAAATATACATAAGATGCCACGTTAGTCAATATCTTCTGTTTCACTGTCAAACAACTGTAAGCTTGGAGTTTGAACAGACAATTGAAATAAATCAGCAGATGGTAGTCTTGGTTTATCAAATATTTCTGTGTTTTTAACTTTTTCACAAAGATCCGGAGCTGACTCCTCTTCGGAAGATTCTTTCTCTTCTATATCCTGTTCTGGATCATATCTCAGATGAGAGTAGTACTGCAACTTAGAAGATTCAACGCTAGACATCCCTTCCTTCTTTATCCCTTCCAACCAGTATGTCTTCATCATTCCTTTTCCCTACATTCAAGATGGAAAGATTTGTTTAAATTTAAAGCAGAAATAGGATTAAAGATTATTTGTATAGAATTTAAATAAAGTAGCTTTACATTGCCGGACATTATTCTGCATTGCAATCTATCTGACTTGAAGCTAACGTGTTCATTTTCATTAATTGCACTACTGTTTACTTATTCTCTCATGTAGATTGGATTGATTGTAAAATATGACATCAGAAAAACTCAAAACTTTTCTAAAGCTAAATTAAATATATTACAATTGGATATAGAGCATGCATTTCTTTCCTGTTATATATCCAGCAATATTGAATCAAGTCATGCGTAACATTTTCACATTTAGACGTAAAATCATTGTTTCATTTTCTTCACCTTTACAGTCGTTAGAATCGATATCTTTTGTAAAATCTACTAAATATTTTAAAAGTACTTACTTTGATTTGCAGTTCCCCTCTTTCCTCAATTTCAAACAAATCAGTTTCCCGTAACATATTTCCAGTTGCACTACTGATGTGAATTTTCAAGGCTATGAAAAAAGAGAGAAGAGAAAATATAATTTCTATGTCTATTCGAGCCAAGATTAATATTTTCATCTCTATGTACTATTATCTTTTTCGTGTTTTAATGGTAATAGATCAATTATAAATACCGTTAAAATGTAATGTGTGTTGTGATTTATATCAAACATGATCATTTTGTATGTCTATTGTCGCTCGTGGTATTTTTACTGAAACATTTACCTTAAAATATTCTTAATACAATATCACTTAAGAATGTTTGTACCACCAGGGAACAGGTTTCCATCTTCTACTGTCTCTCCATGTCAGTTTATTGGTATAAATCCATGTTTGGGTAATGGTGATTAAATTTTTGGTTTCATGAATTTTGCTTTACTGTGATCGTTACATAGAAATGAACAAAAAGAAGCCAACTATTTTCTCTATTAATTAAGAACTTGCCTATATTTATATATATGTAAGTAATATAATACTTGCAATTTAAACAGTGTTTCTCGAATGACTGTTTTAATTCATATATAACGCGATTATCCCTTAAGGAATTGTTTACGATTCCAGAGTTTATTGTGAGTCTGTGTTGTTCAATCTTTAGTTTTATGTGTTTTGTAGCTCATTGTTTTTATTGTTGTCTTATTTCTTTTAGCCAGTGTATTGTATGTCCTTCTACGATGCACAGCTTATGTCTTTTTCTTTTAGCCAGTGTATTGTATGTCCTTCTACGATGCACAGCTTATGTCTTTTTTCTTTTAGCCAGTGTATTGTATGTCCTTCTACGATGCACAGCTTATGTGTTTTTTTTCTTTTAACCAGTGTATTGTATGTCCTTCTACGATGCACAGCTTATGTCTTTTTTCTTTTAGCCAGTGTATTGTATGTCCTTCTACGATGCACAGCTTATGTGTTTTTTTTCTTTTAACCAGTGTATTGTATGTCCTTCTACGATGCACAGCTTATGTCTTTTTTTTCTTTTAGCCAGTGTATTGTATGTCCTTCTACGATGCACAGCTTATGTCTTTTTTTTCTTTTAGCCAGTGTATTGTATGTCCTTCTACGATGCACAGCTTATGTCTTTTTTTTCTTTTAGCCAGTGTATTGTATGTCCTTCTACGATGCACAGCTTATGTCTTTTTTTTCTTTTAGCCAGTGTATTGTATGTCCTTCTACGATGCACAGGTTATGTCTTTTTCTTTTAACCAGTGTATTGTATGTCCTTCTACGATGCACAGGTTATGTCTTTTTTCTTTTAGCCAGTGTATTGTATGTCCTTCTACGATGCACAGCTTATGTCTTTTTTCTTTTAGCCAGTGTATTGTATGTCCTTCTACGATGCACAGGTTATGTCTTTTTCTTTTAGCCAGTGTATTGTATGTCCTTCTACGATGCACAGCTTATGTCTTTTTTCTTTTAGCCAGTGTATTGTATGTCCTTCTACGATGCACAGGTTATGTCTTTTTCTTTTAACCAGTGTATTGTATGTCCTTCTACGATGCACAGGTTATGTCTTTTTCTTTTAGCCAGTGTATTGTATGTCCTTCTACGATGCACAGCTTATGTCTTTTTTCTTTTAGCCAGTGTATTGTATGTCCTTCTACGATGCACAGGTTATGTCTTTTTCTTTTAACCAGTGTATTGTATGTCCTTCTACGATGCACAGGTTATGTCTTTTTCTTTTAGCCAGTGTATTGTATGTCCTTCTACGATGCACAGCTTATGTCTTTTTCTTTTAGCCAGTGTATTGTATGTCCTTCTACGATGCACAGGTTATGTCTTTTTTCTTTTAGCCAGTGTATTGTATGTCCTTCTACGATGCACAGGTTATGTCTTTTTTTTCTTTTAGCCAGTGTATTGTATGTCCTTCTACGATGCACAGCTTATGTCTTTTTTTTCTTTTAGCCAGTGTATTGTATGTCCTTCTACGATGCACAGCTTATGTCTTTTTTTTCTTTTAGCCAGTGTATTGTATGTCCTTCTACGATGCACAGGTTATGTCTTTTTTCTTTTAGCCAGTGTATTGTATGTCCTTCTACGATGCACAGCTTATGTCTTTTTTTTCTTTTAACCAGTGTATTGTATGTCCTTCTACGATGCACAGCTTATGTCTTTTTTTTCTTTTAGCCAGTGTATTGTATGTCCTTCTACGATGCACAGCTTATGTCTTTTTTCTTTTAGCCAGTGTATTGTATGTCCTTCTACGATGCACAGCTTATGTCTTTTTTCTTTTAGCCAGTGTATTGTATGTCCTTCTACGATGCACAGGTCATGTCTTTTTCTTTTAGCCAGTGTATTGTATGTCCTTCTACGATGTACAGCTTATGTCTTTTTTCTTTTAGCCAGTGTATTGTATGTCCTTCTACGATGCACAGCTTATGTCTTTTTTCTTTTAGCCAGTGTATTGTATGTCCTTCTACGATGCACAGGTTATGTCTTTTTTCTTTTAGCCAGTGTATTGTATGTCCTTCTACGATGCACAGTTTATGTCTTTTTTCTTTTAGCCAGTGTATTGTATGTCCTTCTACGATGCACAGCTTATGTCTTTTTTCTTTTAGCCAGTGTATTGTATGTCCTTCTACGATGCACAGCTTATGTCTTTTTTCTTTTAGCCAGTGTATTGTATGTCCTTCTACGATGCACAGGTCATGTCTTTTTCTTTTAGCCAGTGTATTGTATGTCCTTCTACGATGTACAGCTTATGTCTTTTTTCTTTTAGTCAGTGTATTGTATGTCCTTCTACGATGCACAGCTTATGTCTTTTTTTTTCTTTTAGCCAGTGTATTGTATGTCCTTCTACGATGCACAGGTTATGTCTTTTTTCTTTTAGCCAGTGTATTGTATGTCCTTCTACGATGCACAGGTTATGTCTTTTTTCTTTTAGCCAGTGTATTGTATGTCCTTCTACGATGCACAGCTTATGTCTTTTTTTTTCTTTTAGCCAGTGTATTGTATGTCCTTCTACGATGCACAGCTTATGTCTTTTTTCTTTTAGCCAGTGTATTGTATGTCCTTCTACGATGCACAGCTTATGTCTTTTTTCTTTTAACCAGTGTATTGTATGTCCTTTTACGATGCACAGCTTATGTCTTTTTTCTTTTAGCCTATGTATTGTATGTCCTTCTACGATGTACAGCTTATGATTACCCCTTTGGCATCTCCAAGCTTTCCTTTACAAAGTTATAATATGTTAATTAAGCTATATTTGCAGTTGAAATACAGATCAGAAGAGACCAATTTTATATATGATTGATTACCTGCACCATTAGATTCCATCCTTGAAGCAGTGTTGACAGTGTCTCCAAACAGACAATACCTTGGCATGGTAAGTCCGACAACTCCAGAAACTACTGGACCAGTGTGAAGACCTTTAATAAACAGAATAATGGAATAAGATATCAACATATTTACAAAGACAAGTGTAAAACATGCATTGCCACAAAAACAAAAATTGTCTCTTCGACGTTTATATAGACAAGTTAAAATGCTATTTTATAGAGTGATTTGGAAGGACACAAGAACCAAATGTTGTCGTGCAAGTGTTTCAGAGGAACGACTAAATTTTGTTATTGTCATCTTGTGACTAAGACGAACTAAAACGCATTTTTTCAAAAAGTGGTTTAGTAAACAAAACCGTAGATATCACACTGATCCAACCCACCATTTCTTTAGAAATGCCTGTACCAAGTCAGGGTCATTACGGTCTTCACAGTTTTCCGGTTGTTGACTGATTTTGTCTGTTTATATAATTATGAGTTTTGACTTTTCCTTTGTAAGATTGTTCGGAGTTCGGTAATTTTGTTATTATCCTTATTTAGAGCACATGACACGTTTCTGGAATAACACTCGTCAGGTGCGTTCAAAATCGAAAGATTGGAAAGCCATATAATTTAAAGTTTTGTGAGCAATAAAATCAAAGGGCCTAAACAGGATAGCCAAAATCGGCTACGGTCACCAATATTCCAGGGAGGAGAACCTTAAGTGCTATTAATGATTACATTATAATAATAAACCATGCCAGATCTGAATCAAGTTAGTGCTGGGTTTTAGATGTATAATTATACAAGTTAGTGCTGGGTTTTAGATTTACTACAATACAAGTTAGTGTTGTTTTTTATATGTATAATTATACAAGTTAGTGCTGGGTTTTAGATTTACTACAATACAAGTTACTGCTGGGTTTTAGATTTACTACAAGACAAGTTAGTGCTAGGTTTTAGATTTACTACAATACAACTTAGTGCTGGGTTTTAGATTTACTACAATACAAGTTAGTGCTAGGTTTTAGATTTACTACAATACAAGTTAGTGCTGGGTTTTAGATTTACTACAATACAAGTTAGTGCTGGGTTTTAGATTTACTACAATACAAGTTAGTGCTGGGTTTTATATTTACTACAATACAAGTTAGTGCTATGTTTTAGATTTACTACAATACAAGTTAGTGCTAGGTTTTAGATTTACTACAATACAAGTTAGTGCTGGGTTTTATATTTACTACAATACAAGTTAGTGCTATGTTTTAGATTTACTACAATACAAGTTAGTGCTAGGTTTTAGATTTACTACAATACAAGTTAGTGCTGGGTTTTATATTTACTACAATACAAGTTAGTGCTATGTTTTAGATTTACTACAATACAAGTTAGTGCTATGTTTTAGATTTACTACAATACAAGTTAGTGGTGGTTATTATGGTTGCTTGTCTTGGTTGTGTTTTATATGTGCAAAGTTAATGCATTTATTCTAAACTCGTAAAAGCTGCATCAGAAATAAAAAAAGCATACTTATCAAATGTGAAACTGATGATATCGAGTGTAAATACTTTAACTTCACCATACCTATTCGTATACGGAGGCAGCCTTCAGGGTCATGTGGCATTCTAAAGTTTGTTACAGCTTGTATTAGATCTAATGCCACGTATGCCATTTCAGTCACATGTTTATCACCATTCCTCTCTGGTAATCCACTGACTACCATATATGCGTCACCTATAGTTTCAACCTATAGTAAAATTTAAGTATTACATATATAATAATACTATGAGCAGGCATGCACATGTACGTATATGCACAAACAAATAAATACTTTTAAATCTATTTTATTTATTTTCTGGTTTGTTGGCAATTGTTATTTGCCTTAATTATTGGCTTGTTGCTATTCTTTTTATTTGTTTTTAATCTCGTATCCATTTATTTTTATTTTTTGTTGGTTTTACAGTAGAGTAGAGTCTTCTCACATATATACTGCATATTTATAGCCATTAATACTTTTTTGATATTCATTCAAATACTTTCGCTAAAAAAGAGGTCTGGGGTCAAACATCTTCATGTCAGATCAGAACTGTCGCAGCGAAAGGATTTTGCCCCTCAGTAAGCCGTCTCATGTTCCAAGATATTATATAATCAGATCGTAAATCATATTGACAAGCATACCTTATATACTTCATAAGATTTGATTGTGTCATCAAAAATTGTGTACAATGAATTTAGAAGTTCAACAACCTGTAAAAGACATAAAGTTACGATTATACATCTTAAGACAAATAAAATATCTTCATTTTTCACGAAAGTTGCAGGCAATGCATACCACCAAAGACTATCAAAACAAACTTAATATTTCACCAATTCCTATTTATTGTTTTAATTTTCATGAGATAAAAAAATATTTCCTTGGAGTGTCTCCACAACTTTAATATAATATCTGTAAGCTTACAAACATGTCTTCATGGTATTCACATAGGCGGTCCTGTTGGTTTAGCACATGGTACAACAAAACGATATTACGCAACGTTACCTTAAAGGCAGAGACATTTGATATTGGTTATATCACCCCCGCCCAAATTCCTGCTTACATGAACCATGGCAGCTAATTTTGAATACTTAAATATTAACCACACGCGTAATACTGTTGTATTATACTTTTTTCTGCAATATTATGCCGGTAATAGCACAATGCTTAGATATGACATGAACTGGTTGATTTTGTTATTTCTAAAACAAAATAATTATCTAAAACATTTCTGTACTTTTTATATGAATTATAGCGACTTACCGTGACGGTGAAAAGCAAACCAGCACTAAAAGCGCAGTTGTTTTACTATAACCTGTGTCTAAATGTAATATTGAATAGCCACTCTTGTTATTTTGACAAGCTGACAACACGATAGATTACATTGTCATGCTAACAGCAGCTTAATACAATGCATTGTGCAATATCATTGAAATATCATTCAGTAGCTACATATAATAAAAACGTAGATATCAAATTAAGTGCGCACGACGCGTTACGAAAGATTGGGAAGCTAAACTAAAGTTTTGGGAGCAATAAACCCAAAGCCGGCAAAGGGCCTACATAGGATAGCCATATTGGCCAAGGTCACCTATGCCTGAGGGCGAAGAACCTTAGTTTGATTAATAATAACATTATTTAGGAACTTCAAATAAAAGTTTTTAGTTTATGTTACATAATTTCAATCAATTCCCAATATTTACCTGAATAGGTGTACACTCTCCCGCTATTGTTGTAAATCCAACGATATCAGAGAAGTAGATTGTAACACTTTCAAAAGATTCAGCTTTTACTGGCTTTCCTAGTTTTAAATCTTCTGCAACCTTCCTGAATTTATAATCATGATTTGTAGTAATATTGTTCAAATAATTTGCAATACGATTTCCTAAGATTGTCAGGCATTAAACATGTTTTCAGATATATCGTGAGGAGAACAAGTTCAATGAAATGATGACGACGATGTCCGGTTTATTCTAGATCAGCGTGATTAATTGTATCTTTATAGTGCTAGTTCACTGAAACAGCAGTCTGGTTAGTCATGTTGCTCCACTAGAGCACATTATCCTGATTCTGACCCAACCAGCCTTTGTTCTCACTTCTTAGCGCGGCGTGTTTAGTGGAGAAGCAACAGGTACTAATTTTGTAGTCTTTGGTTTCACCCGATCGTGGCCCGAATACACAATCTACCACATTAGAGGCATGCAAGCTAACCATTACACCATCGATGATGTTACTATTTAATAATAAATTACATTATAATAGAATAATATATACATATATATATATATATACTGTACATTGAATATTTTAGATAATTATTTTTTTATCAAGAATTTAAATTAAAAAATACATTGAAAACATAATTTATAACATAATAGTGCAGTTCTAAAATCTCCATCAAATAACTTATTACAAACTAAGATCAAATTCACTGGAATAAAAATGAATAATTAGAACTGTGCAAACAGAAAGCATGATTCCAGTAAAATACACCCCAGGAAAATATCAAAATAAATGTTCGAGAAATCGGGGTTTATCTGACAAGAAATTAACGGCAAAATTGACAGGACTTAAGACAGTTCGAGCGATCCATCGAGTTCGAGCTAGCGAAGTTCGACTCTATATACCTTGGTAGCATCTGATACAACAAAGCGTCAGTTTTACGTTTTTCGTCTTCTAATTGTGCAGTTCTTTCAGCAACCAATTCTTCCAGCTGATTAGAATATTTTTCCATCATAACTATCATGTTCTCAATAACATTGGACTTTCTGAAGTAAACACAAATAATATACTTATAAATAGTTAGCAATACTCACTATTGTGCTGAAATTTTACCCTTATTTTAATTCAGTACTATACATCAAGTTCGGTTTTTATTTGTGTAATTCATAACGTAAGAATAATAATAATTTTAGTGATCAATTTTGCTCTTTTCCACTGTAAAAAGTTCAATCTTGTTTCTTGTTTTTGTCAAAAGTTCTACCTTTATTTGACAAATGTCTGGAAAGAAAACTCTAATTTTCTGAGTGTCCAACCAGTATGGTTAAAATGTTATCAATAGTTCAGGTATGTATTGTTTGTTTACTTAAATCTAATTAACAAAATCTTCACTACTCCTAATCCTTCAGACATCCCTCTCATTCTTACATAGACTTATCTGGATTTGTTTGACTGTCGGTGTGGACATTTTAGGATTTATTTTATGATTCAGTGATGGGTATTGTCATTTCCATGTGTCATTTGTTTGGGGTAGCGCATCATTGAAGTAGTTAAAGAGCAGGAGGTAAAATATCAAATAAGGGAAGATTATACAAATCATAACCAAGAAAAACAAAACGGAACCAACGAAACATACAATCATAAACAACATAGCAAGTTTAAATAAATGTTCACTTACTTAAAAGGATTGATTGTATTTAGTGTTTTCAATACACGTTTCACAGACGGTCTAGCTTGTGGTTCCTCTACCCAGCAACGTTCTATCAATGCTTGTATGGCCATTGTTTGCTTCAGTGCATGCATGTCGTCTGATATATGAGTGAATTTAGGACGAAATGGCACTTTCGGCGTTGCAACAACTTTGTTAATTATCTCTGAAATGAATAAAATAACCATACAACAATTAAGTTATTTGCAATATATAATATGTACACAAAGATCTTAGTTTATTGGTCTGATCGATATAGTGGAATCAAATCATATACCGATTGCAATATTTTGCACAAATATACAAATCCCAGTATCACAATTTTCCCGCCATAACTCCCACCATATTTGCAAGATCGTTATCAACTTTAGATGAAGATATTTTATTACTTTTAAAAGGCTAAGCAATATTGAAATACAATAAAATCTAAATGCAACTCTGTGAAATATATATTACGGAAAATAAAATATTGCTATATTCCGGAAAAGATTTCTTAAGTCAGAAAAAATTGTGTTATATTTAAGAAATAAATTATGAAAATAAACTTTAAACAGTGACGGTCAGCCATTCTACTAATATCAACAAAACGAACAATCACCTCTCGCATTAATTCACTGAACACAAATAAAAATCACGACATATAATGTAGGAAATGCAGGTCCTGACTTGGAACAGACACAACAATGTGGCAGAGTTAAACCGGTTAATAGGATCGCATTATGTTTAAACTAAATTAATTTCTGTTTAGCACAAAACGGGTAATTATCATTTAATCTATATTGTTTTATCATATATGTTCATTTTAAAACTTTATTCGAGAAATTGTAAAAACACAAAATTAAGAAAATTTTGAATGTAACGCCCATTTCCTCCATTGAGTTTTAAAGAGTCCGATAATAACACTTATATAAAATAGAGGCGGTCGTGGTGGTATGCTTGGTTGGATTTACAACTGCCTATGTAATCAATGCCTATAGCCAATAACGTTGTGAGCTCGAATCCGCTCATGCGGGGTGTACTCTGTACAATATTATGTGATAAAGTTTGTCAGTAACTTGCCCAAGGTCGGTAGTTTTCTCCGGGTATTCAGATTTTCTCTCCCCATAAAACTGACAGCCACGATATAGCTGAAATATTGTTGAAAGTGGCGTTAAACACCATAAACCAAACCAACCAAACCACTAAGTAGTTTTTAAAAGTCAGATAATAACACTTATATAAAATAATAATCATCAAATATACCATCTGGAGTTAAGCTTATTTCACATCCATATGGACTATCTCTGGTAACAAGCTCTTTAGCAATGATGCCGAAGCTGTAGATGTCACCAAGTGAAGATCCTGTCTTTTGACGTTGGACAATCCACTTCCGTAAATGCTCTGGAGCTGTCCAGAATAATGACTCTGAAATATCGTAACATGGTAATATGGTAACACAAATATTATTTTCCAGAAATGTATACACTTTGTAGCTAATGTATTTATAAACAATATGATGCAATATTGTATCATATCTGAATGCTATCTAGCAATTTAATTTCTATGTTTTTTTAAATAAGCATATAAAACTATATAAAGCACTATATACAGCAGTCCTTTTTGTTTTGTGTTATATTTATGTATTTTTATCTCTATATACTTATATTAATTTAAACCTGAATAATGTGTTTCATTGTCTTTAGATCTCTTCTTTTTTACTCGTCAATATTTCTATGTACTTCTTTATATTATTTCCATGACATATAATAGCCCAAAAAAAAAAAAACCCCAAAAAAATGGCGCGTCACGCTATAGCTGAAATACTGCTAAAGTTGGCGTTAATCACCAATCAAAATAAATTAATCAACGGACAAAAGACGAAATACACATTTTTTTCTCTCACTATATCAATTTTATCATTCATAGTTATGTGTGATATATTGAACTTATACCAACTACACTTATAATGTCATTAGAAAGTTGACATGGTGATAATAGCAAATGTCATGAAAATCAATAGAATGCCACGTCTTTTGCAAGAATTGAGGGGTTGTTGTCAGAACTGTTGCAATGGCTATTGGTTGTAAACTTGCAACGTTGAACCGTCCCCAGCCTCACTTTCTGTAGAGTTATTTCACAAGAGATCTAACAAGTTCCTGGCGATGAAAAGTCACGTTTTTTGCTGATAACACGTTTGTTTATTCGTCTACGTAATGTACGCGATAAGTTCCTCCCATCTACAGCCTCAACTAATCATCTTTAAGGTTTACCCATAAGAGGCAAATATATCTTTGTGCTACTTTCTTAACGGTTGGTTGGTTTATAGTGTTTAACGCTACTTTCAACAATATTTCATTATATCGTGGCGGTCAGTTTTATTGGTAGGGTAAACCGGAGTCCCGGTTGAAAACCACCGACCTGTAGCAAGTCACTGGCCAACTTTATCACATAATTTTGTTTCGAGTACACCTCGCCATGAACGTAATTCGAACTCAAAACTTTAGTGGTGATAGGCACTGATAGCACATGTAGCTGTACATCTAGTTACCATACGATCACGACCACGGCCACGATAACCTCTAATGCTTTAATATGTATCATTGCTTAACATACATTACAAACAAATCACAAGTTACAATCTGAGGAATTCAATCATCGTCTAAAATACGAGTGCATATAACTACATGTGATTGTAATTTTGCCAACAATATTAGTAAAAGCGTACATGCATATAATAGTAGGGCTGTTAATACCTGCATCAGACGTTGAATCGTAATTGTCATCATTGAGACCTTTATAAATTGTTCTTGGACCAAAGTCAGATAATTTACAAGTCCAACGGCTGTCGACGACACAGTTCGTACTTTTGAGATTTCCGTGATATTTCAATTCACTTTTGTGAAGATATTCCAAACCCTACAATATATGAAAATCCAATCTTTATTCACATAATGCATTATCCAATCATTTACTTTTCAGGAGGGATGGTTTGTTCTCCTTCTTAAATGAATTATTTATTACCAATATCAAATGATATCGTGATTGTAGTTATTTATTAGGTGAATATGCTTCTCGGACAGGAAGGTTATTTCTCTGTTTTGTTCAGTATAAAGCGATTAAGGCCATATTAGGAGGTTGACAAGCCCAAGGGGAACAATCCATCTCAGGTTGCCGATTATTGATGTTCACCTCATAAGAAAGCAGTAATTGTATATTGTATTCGACAGTTAAAAAGAACACTGTATCGACTACCCTACTAATATTAATTAAATATTGAAGTTTAAAGACCTTGTATCAGTTTCTCTTTAAGTATCAAATGTCAGCAAAAGCTTAGAAATAAAACATTGGAACACTAATCTGAATTAGAATAGAATGTCTACTAAAGTTTAAAATACCTCGTATCATCTAATCGACAAATATCAATCGAGAACAGTAGTCTACAAAATAGTGTATCACTTACTCCACAAATATCTAGAAAAGTTTAAGATAAAATAAAAGCGTAGATATCAAATTTAGTGCGCACGATGCCTTTCTGGAATAACCTTTAACTGGGTACGTTAGAAATCGAAAGTTTGGAAAACCAAATAATTTAAAGTTTTGGGACCAATAAAACCAAAGGACCTGAACAGGATAGCTAAAATCGGCTAAAGTCACCTATGTCTGAGGAAGAAGAATCTTAATTTTATTAACAATTGCATTATTAAATGCATGACTAACCCGACAAAAATCAAATATCTTCGAAAATATATAAAACCTTGCTTTGCTTACCCTACAAATATCAATTGCCAACGACAGCTTAAACATGGTATCTAGCTTAATGTCCTCATTTTCTAGTATGTCCTGAATAACACATACAATAAAAAAAAATATGAAAGTATCAAATAATGTTTGTTTTCAGAAATAAAGTATTATTTATAAAGCAAAAATCATAGATAAAGATAGATGATGGTTTAGAGGCAACAACATAATTATATTATAGCAACACTTTCGTTGATGTCACAATCGACGATTTTAAAATCAGAAGGCAAACTTTCGCTAATTATCTGTTAAGGTTTTTTGCGATTAAGATGATATATTTGTATGAATTGGTATCCTTATATTACTAAATATCAATGTTAAATGAAACTACCAACATCCGAATTCAAGCTAGGTGGCGGCCAATTCATATACTTCTGCAAGCTCATTGCACTGCTATACGTATTGAATTGCGTGTAATTACATTGTACCACGTATATTAATTTATGAATTGTGATTTCCCTTTGAAGTGGTGGACGATGGACAAATCTGGTTATATTTTACAAATTCATATTATCCCATCTTTCTTAGTTTGATACAGATTGTGATTTTCGTTTATTGAAATGACCATATTGTATATTAACAAAAACATATCACATTGATAAAACCTACCCTTAGTCGTCCTTTAGAACAATTTTCCCATAAAACTGTAATATTACCAGGTTCAGTGCATAATCCAATTAATGATGCGATGTTGGTGTGTTTTATATCAAGAAGCTAAAATAAATCATAAAATAGAAAAAAAATATGCTGTAGGTTTAATTTGATGCAAGTTTTAAATCAATGATAATAATATTAATTGAATAGCTTAATCTTGTTAAATTATATCTAGATATATTATATTATAAGGTACGCAATGGATGTATATATGAACATGAGAGACTATACAATTATACACCTACATACAATTTAAACTAAATGCTGTTCTAAATATATTTATATTTATATTTAATAGATAATGTAATATACATCTTGCTCATCTAATCTAAAAAACATTTACTTTACGAAATTGATATAGAAATACTATACCTACCATTTTCATCTCCTTCAACAATTTCCTATCCACTTTAATTTTTTGCCTCTTTAAACGTTTCACATACACAATCTGTCCTTTATATTTGGCTACATGGTTGTTTGACCTGTATTCTCCCTCTGTTACAGATTTTGTCGTGTTGTCATTTAAGCCGCCATATCTTTCTGTATACGATGTAGCTGTATCAGTTAGACATCCTTCACTGTGTGTAAAGGCAATCGACAAAGCCTGTGGAAATGGTGCAAAAGAAATATATTTCAACGAATTGATGTTTTTAATATAATATAGCATATATATATAATATGCTTGATTTTGTTTGCGCATAGTGGTGTCCAACGCATATTGTGTTGTGTTTTTTATTTTGTTTGCCTTCGTCTTTCTTGTGTACCCTATGTTGCCAATTTCTCTGGATTGTCCATTCTTGATTGCCCCTTCGGTCATCTCTGGATTATCCATTCTTGATTGCCCCTTCGGTTATCTCTGGATTGTCCATTCTTGATTGCCCCTTCGGTTATCTCTGGATTATCCATTCTTGATTGCCCCTTCGGTCATCTCTGGATTGTCCATTCTTGATTGCCCCTTCGGTTATCTCTAGCGTTTATGTTTTTAAATGATAGATAAAATAACGAAATGAACTAAGATGTGGAACAAACGCTGTACTATTTTGTGTTTGTGTCAAGTAAGAATAACAAGGGATTAGCTTCATTACATGTTATTGAGATGACAATCATGTCAAAATAGATCTGCAATTGTTTCTGATAATGTATTTTTATTGAAACAACACTTAAAAGAAAACGACAGTACGGAACAGATATTATTGCAACCAATAACGGTGAATGCTACTTAAATCCACGAATAAGTATGGACAAGATAATATTGTAGCAAGCTGAATTCTCTAGTAGTAGCTACTGAGGTTCTGTATCCTTTTTGCAGAATGTCCGGTCCTAGCAGATTATACGTTAAAGTATAGATGCTAATGTAAACTTAATAGCAAATAAAGGCGCCCTTACCGCCACAATATAACTGAAATATTGTTGAAAGTGGTGTTAAACACCATAATCCTAACCCTAACCCTACCGAGCAGAGCAATCACATCTTGTTTATGATATACATATTATTGACCAACTAGAAAAACAATCTGATATTTCTAGGTGGTTTGTCGTTTTATCGCATGAAATCGAACACCAAGAGAACACGATCGAACACCAAGAGAACACGATGGAACACCAAGAGAACACAATGGAACACCAAGGGAACACGATCGAACACCAAGAGAACACGATCGAACACCAAGAGAACACGATGGAACACCAAGAGAACACGATCGAACACCAAGAGAACACGATCTAACACCAAGAGAACACGATCTGACACCAAGGGAACACGATGGAACAACAAGAGAACACGGTGGAACACCAAGAGAACACGATGGAACACAAAGAGAACACGATGGAACAACACGAGAACACGATCGAACACCAAGAGAACACGATCGAACAACAAGAGAACACGATCGAACACCAAGAGAACACGATGGAACACCAAAAGAACACGATGGAACACCAAGAGAACACGATGGAACACCAAGAGAACACGATCGAACATCAAGAGAACACGATCGAACACCAAGAGAACACGATCGAACACCAAGAGAACACGATGGAACACCAAAAGAACACGATGGAACAACAAGAGAACACGATCGAACACCAAGAGAACACGATCGAACACCAAGAAAACACGATCGAACTTCCTCAAACTAATGACACATTTCTTAAAGGATTGGACTCAAATGGACCAAAACAATTGTGATGATGGGAACTCATTATATTTATTCCAGTTTAATTAAAATTCGATCTTTAATTGCTCCCGGTTTTGTTATGTCGCGTATGTGCGCCATAATCGGAGCAATCAGAGATCTAATCTAATTTTAGATTGCATTTATTCAATCTGCCATACGACCGCGGCTACATTTAGATATGGGAATATCATATCGGTGACAGAGGTACCATTCTCACAGTGGAGGTAACATAAATCACCAGTCGGAAGTGAAGTAGCTCTCCAGGAAGAGAGGTTTATTAACAATACAAAATGATGGGAAATCAATATTGCACAGTGCTTAATAAATTCAATTGTCTTGTACCAGTAACATAGCTATACAATTGATAGATTGGTGGAAAACAAAGCCAAAATGTGTTTATTTCAACATTCAAATTATCATAACCTTAATTTCCTTGCTCTGTCGCACATAGGCTAAAATTTGTGATATCTACAGCTCGACGCGATCTTTCAAACGGTTAAATTGTTGATGTTGGCATAGTATGTGGATTGAGATTAAAATAGAACATGTCATGTACTAAGATATCCGTTACATAATATATACTATGGCCTTGGTTTATTTGTAAGTTTCTGAGTGCAGACACACTATTGGTGATCTCTTATCACGGAAATGTTTATTTATTTATTGCCTGTGTTACAAGACACCGTGTACTTTACTGAGTGGAGTCTTAGCATGGAGGTAATGAAGTATATAGAGTGGATTTCTCGAGTCCTGTCTTTGCGTGGTATGAGAAATATAAATGAATTTTCTACAAGTAACTTTTTCAGTGTTAGTCGGATTTGTTGGAAATATTACTTCTATTTTATGCCATTACCTAACGTAAAATGTTTTGATGCGAATCCGAACCAATATAAATGTTTTTATTGTGAAATGGATATACAGCCAATGTACGATAACTCAATACAGGAAGGGTGTATGCAATGAAGTATTGTGACCCCCCACCCCCTTTCCACCCCAAAGAGTCCTAACGTTCAGACAATTACAGTTTGTATTTGTTGTAATAACAATTAATATTGATAAATACAGAAAACGGTTATTGTTTTACACACAACGATTAACTCCTACACACAAACAAATCTAATAAAATCAGCAAATTGTGTAAAAATAAAAACATACCATAAAAGACTTCGCATGCTTTCCAACTTTAAAATCCAAGTCATTGTACTTCACTTTCCATGCAGTATCGTTTAATTGTTGTTCTTTCCTCCAGATTCTGAATAAAAAGAGTACATCTTACTCAAATCATAGAATTAAAAGTGTCAATCTTACTCAATTCAGACAGTTGACAGAGTCAATCTTACTCAATTCAGACAGTTGACAGAGTCAATCTTACTCAAATCAGACAGTTGACAGAGTCAATCTTACTCGAATCAGAGAATTGACAGAGTTAATCTTACTCAAATCAGACAGTTGACAGAGTCAATCTTACTCAATTCAGACAGTTGACAGAGTCAATCTTACGCAAATCAGACAGTTGACATAGTCCATCTTACTCGAATCAGAGAATTGGCAGTCAATATTACTAAAATCAGACAGTTGACAGAGTCAATCTTACTCGAATCAGAGAATTGGCAGAGTCAATATTACTAAAATCAGACAGTTGACATTTTCTGTCAGTTGTTGTATTGGCAAGTTTAGAAGAAAAATAAATGTATTGCCAGTAGCTATCTATAATTTGGTCTTCATTATAATCTATGCACAATTATTGGAAATGGTTTTCCCAAAATTATGTTCACGAATCACCATGTTTCCATCGTTAAAAGCCGTAGTATCACTATTTATTGGAAATATGCATAAGTATTTCTCGAGTAACATCTATGAAATCTTCATGAGTGGTTGTTTGTCAAAACATATATCAGGTGAATGAAGCCATATAATTTGTCACATTAATATTTTGTAACATATTTAACCTTTATTGTGTGCAAACTTGGGTACGAACGACGTTCTCGTCTAAAGAGGCTAAACCGAAAAACAGTAACACATAGTCTTACCTATATAACAGAAAGACAATTAACATTGCTGCTAACATACCAGAACCCAAACCAGCATAAAGGGCAGTCTGTGATGCTGCAAGGAGTAGCAAATTAACAGTATTATTAAATTCAATGCAACATTAGAATAAAGCAAAACTACGTAATGTAACATTTACTATATAATGAAAAAAATGAATTAAAAATAAAACATTTCATCATATCGGAAGCTACATGTATATACTCTCCGTCTTCACTGCCTTAATTTAAACGACCGGGTAAAAATCATGACATCAAAATTGTCTTCCCGGAATACTTTCGAGATTTTCTTGGTTAAATTGGAGTTGTGTAATCGCATTGTAATCATAAATGAGACTGATGCTGTGTGATTTATAATTTATTTTTGGATAAGAAGGACAATATATGATATCACGAACACCTTTTGTTACGAAATTTAGTTGACTCTCCTAATTGTCTATGTGTGTGTGTGGGGGTAAACAACTGCTCATTATATTCTACACTGTTCTAGATTTGCTGTTTGCTGACATTAGGCAGGAATTGCTATCATCCATCTCAAACATCCCTGTAAATATTACCATAAACTTACTCCTTTTTGGGACAAATGAATTGACGGACGAACAGAATACGTTAATTTTCGTTTCGACTTTCGGTTTACACCATGATCATATGGCTTACCATACATTAGTGACGTACATCTTGCCTCAAAATTAATCATAGGTTATCATTTTTCCCTCCTTAGTATACGTTATTAGTATTTCACATAATTTTATTCTACTCTATCAAATTATTATCTTCCCTGGCCAGGGTTCCTGTGTCCACATAGCGCGATACGTTCATGTCGCGTTGTGTGGACTCCGTGACCTTGACTCAGGAGGATGTCTTATTATAAATTACAAGGTTCCAGCAATATTATTATATAAACATATTAATAGTTATAGATATATTTTATAAAGAGCATGCTATAATAGTCATGATTATGCTATGTATGTTTATTTTAGGAGACAGATTTATAAAAGCAATAATTGCTTGTTTCTGAATCCTGTCTGTATTTACTATGTTAAATGTACTGTATATTCTGATTATTTTCTAAATAAATATTGTTTAAATTAATATATTATATCAATGTTTGAGCATGTCATAACAACCATGTGCCGATGTTTCCACATATATTATTCATGATTTAATCAGATTGTGATGCACCAGAACTTGAACACTTGCAAACTTTAAACGGTCCTATAAAAAGAATATCACAAATCCGAGATAGAACAATTTAGCATCGATTGCTGAAACGGTTTCGGTTTCCGGCTTACAGTAAAACTGTTTATTAATAATAAAAAAGCTAAGGTCTCCTTTATTCCAGTACATATTATTAGCAAATATTATGAATTAAAACGTATTTCTTTTCAATTCCCACAACAGTGGACACATTATTCCGACTCCGAGCCGATCAGTCTCAGTCTTTGAATTCACTACTGATGACTGCAATTCCTTGTTCTTACGATAAAACCCGAAGAAAGCAGGTAATTTTGACATACATGTCTAGGTGATACTAGTATTACACATAATTATATTTTAGATTGATGCCAATGACTATAACATACTCTATACACATCCTTTTATACGATAGATCATATTTTAGTTGACTGGTTTTTTTTTTATGTTTTTCAGAAGAAGTCAATTTGTACATTAAAATATTTCCAAGCATTTAGTTTCAAAAATAATTTCAAACGTATAATTTTAATTTTTTATTTGTTTATATTGATTTATAATTTTATCTACAGGTAATAATGCCTTAATTCGTATTTTGCATAATTAAACGCATCGGTGGTGTTATGGTTAGCGTGCTCGTCTCGAGAGCAGTAGATCATGTGTTCGAGCCTCAATCGGCTCAAACCAAAGACTATAAATTGGCATTTGTTGTTTATCCGCTAATTATAAGCTCGCATCATTAAGACGAAAGAGCAAAGACTGGTTGGCTCGGAATCAGGATATGCGTGTTATTCCAGACCAAAGCGGACTTCATCATCATCTCATTGAATAACAACTTGTTCTCGACATGGCATAGCTGAAAATTGCTCAGTTGGTGTTAAACAACAATCACTCACTCTTTGTATAATTTTCATTTGGTTGGTTTTTCATCAATTTCAGTTATATCGTGACGGTCAGTTTTCTTGGTGGAGAAAACCGGAGTACCCGGAGAAAACCACCGACCTGTCGCAAGTCACTGACCAACTTTATCACATAATGTTGTATCGAGTACACCTCGCCTGAACAGGATTCCATCTCACAACGTTATTGGTGATAGACACTGATTGCATAGGTAGCTTAAATACGACCACCATCCGACCAGGTCACGACGACTCCTGTATAATTTTGACATGGTTATTGTTTATTGTAATTACACGGCACGCTATGTCCGAATCATTGCCAAAGATGGCGCTATGATAATATTTACCTAGATTGAAGAACATGATAAGACAGCAAGGTCAACTATGTGACGTCATTAATGATAAAGAAGGTGAACACAATGTCAGTACATTATGGTCAGTTGTTTGAGTCATCAACCATTAACGTTCAGTAGAATCTCTGATCTTCTAGATTGTTGTATATAAATAAACGTTAGGGACAATCAAACCATGGACAATCCAGAGAAACTGGCAAAATAGGGTAATCAAGACGAAGACAAACAAAACAAGAACACAACACAATATGTGTTAGACACCACTATACGCAAACAACCACAAATAAGATAAATAAGATATGAGCCCTCCTACAATCAACTGGAGGTAAAAACTTATCGAACATCGTTTTAATGCGGAAATCGTAACGGACATCACACCACGGAACTCAGAACGTAAAGACATAACATCACACCACGGAACTCAGAACGTAAAGACATATAATAAGACAACAGAAAAGACTAAAACAAATGTATGTTGGCTTACATTTCGTCAACTGAGTGAATTATCATAACGGAGATATTCTCTAAATTATAACTACATATTCCTATTAAACCCTAAACATTTTTGCATATAGTGTTTTGTAGATCATTGTTTGTCCTTTTGTCCTTTTTTGACAATTGTAATGCTTGTCCTTCTTAGATTTACGGCTTCTGATTACCGCTTTGGTATCTAAGATTTACGGCTTCTGATTACCGCTTTGGTATCTTAGATTTACGACTTCTGATTACCGCTTTGGTATCTTAGATTTACGACTTCTGATTACCGCTTTGGTATCTTAGATTTACGACTTCTGATTACCGCTTTGGTATCTTCAAACTTTTCTTACTTTTATCCAGAATAATTTTGTACAAATAAAAATAATATCACATAATTTTCAATTGGGGCAATCATAAACAAGAGGGTGATATCTTTATTCTGTAAAGGAAATGTTTGACATAGCATTATTATAACTTATACAACTCATTTTCATATTAAATAACTTCACCTTTCAACACATTTACGAGTCACGAGCAGACAATTTTATAACTTTTAGGAAATATGAAAATATAATTATAGAAATAGCAACCTGATTTCTTATATCGAAGCACACCAGTAAATTGATTAAAGATGAGTACAGAAGGAATGTCCAATCCATATTTTTTTTTAATTAAATTTGGTTCAGAAATATCAGAGTGATATTTTTGAAAATAGGATGGAGCAAACATTATATAATTGCACACGCGGTTGACAAATTCGAAATAAACGTTAAGCATATCTTTATCGTGTAGATATAGTTTAAATTGCAATATCTCCCCTCCCCCCACCCATATTCAAATGATAATGTAGAAATTTTAACAGTGGGTAATGGTGCTAATAAAAATATTTTTTTGAAACTGGACTACCGAATGATTATCACTGCCAAGTAGGCCTTGCTTTGGTTCAGTAGACAAACATATGGTGATATAGATATTTTTTTCATTTTCCATTTGATCGTCCCAACTCAATATTTTTACAATAAAGTCAAATATCATTAAATAAGTTTTATTTCTATGGGTCTTGTAGGTGTCTAAATTTTAAATAAAATTTGTTCACACCACGATATAGCTGAAACATTGCTAATATTGCTACAGTTGGCGTTAAACACCAATCAATCTAATATCATTGTTCCGGTTATCACATGTCTTCCTCATATCTGTACATAATAATTGTTTTCAAAATATGATGGAACTTGTTCTCGACTCCGTATCTGCATTAACTATCAGCTGCTGGAGGTTACACAACCATCAATAATCTGTTTAAATATTTTTATATCGATCTTATTAGTGTTTACTTCCATTTTAATGACAGATGTTTGATAATATTTAAAAGCATTTGACTTGTTTCCCCAATATATTTAAATCTATTATTGTAAGTTTACTAATATATGAAGAGTGTAAAGTGTAAATGGAGTTATGATTCTGGGCCCGTATGCATAAAACATCTTAACTTAAGTATTTCTTAAACTAAGATTCCACTAAGGAATCCCTAGTTATGTGATAATATTAAGTAGTATGCACATAACTACTTAAGTTTGGACTTAACTAAGAGAACCTTAAGTGGAAATTATCGGAACTCTTCTCCATTTACCGTTTAATACTATATTTACTCATCCTTGGTAATTTCGCTTTAATTTTTCAATAGATAGATAATGCATGCTTTTATTACTTTGTGCGGATGAACATTCAAGTTCGGGTGTGTTTGAATGTTACTATTCGTGACTGTTGAAAATAAAAAAAATGTCTTAACGGAAGCCAAATTGGACAGAAAGAGAAAAAGTTGCACTGTTGGAGGAGCACGAGAAGGGAAAAGTTATTTTGAAAGCAAAGTTTTCCTCGTCTCGTCGATAACTTCTGGCAGGAAATTGCAAACATAGTAAATGCCGGAAATTCCGTAAAAAGATACATTAAAGAAATACACAAAAAATGGGACAATATATGTGCTACCGCAAAAACTGAGGTTTCTTTCGACAATGGAATTCATAATTCACAAGCTCCCTTTAAGGCGAGGCAATTACAGAGGCTTATTTGGAGGGGGTACAAATATCTCGTATCCCCTGAAGTTTTGTCACAAATATCCCTTTAATTAAAAGCATAAAATAATTTAAGATGTCCCTAAAATTCAATACCCCATATCTCCGTGATTGATTATTTACACAAATATCCAATATCCCATTAATTAAAAGGGCCAATAGCCAATATCCCCATATACCCTAAGCAAGCCTCATTACATGTTGCCAAGCAAAAGTTGTATGTTTTACATTAGATTTAAGTGAAAACTTAAGTGTATTTTTATTTTAAGGAGCTTTATGCATACCACTTAAGTGGAAGGGGCGGAGCTATTTAGAACTAAGATTTTGCAACGGAAATTCTTAGTTTAAGCAGTATTATGCATACCACTTAAGTAAAAGCGCGGAGTTACCTTAACTTAAGTGTTTTCTAAGGAAAATCTTAGCTTAAGTAGCTTTATGCATACGGGCCATGGTGTTTAACGCCACTTTTAACAATATTTCAGTTATATCGTGGCGGTCAGTTTTATTGGTGGAGGAAACAGGAGTACTTGGAGAAGACCATCGACCTGCAGTCAAGTGAAGTCACTGATAAACTTTATCACAATAAAAGAAAAGGCATTTATTTCCAGAATTAAATCGTAGATTTCTAATTAATTTCACTTATTTCATTTTCTACAGCATGTCATATCATGATAACACGCATCGATTGGAATAACAATAAAATCGAAGCGAAGAAAAAAATAGCTATATATGCGAATAACAAAATAAAAACACAATTTGTATTGATACAACTTGAGCTCAATCGTAAACGTACAATGTGGTATTATCTTAGAAAGATATTAAATCACAAAATTATGAAGTCTTTGTAATTTATTTACTTATTTTATTTTTGTAAATAACGGTAGAATATTATTACCAAGACTACAAATCACAATCTTGTACTACCTTAGAAAGATATTAAATGAGAGCGCATGTATCACAAAATTATTAAGTCGTTCCAATTTATTTATTTATTTTATTATTTGTAAATAACGGTAGAATATTATTTAACACTCAGCGCGGTATCATTTAGTTCCTGCGATATCATTAATATTCTGAGAAAAAAAATGAATATAGGTGAATATCAACATTATTATATTTATTATATAAGTTATTTTCTCAATACTGAATACACAATGCAGGTAAAATTGTGCTTAAGATAAAATAAAATTTAATTACCTGAATATTGTTATCGATATGATTTGAAACTACTATACGCCATTGTAGAATCAGTCTGTGTTTTATTTCTCTGGGGCTGTATTGATTGTCAGGTATCCCACGTGTTTGCATATTTTATGTTTCAATATTGATTGATTTTTGTTGTGAAGATTTAAATTCCAAAGCCAGAGCATAAACAGCAATAATAAGATAAGTATTATTGAAACAAATGAAGCGGCCCGTATTGGATAACGAGTTTCTTTTTCTGCATATGTAATCTGGTATGAACGCGGAAATAAAGGAACCCGCTATATCCAGTACGGACAACTTCTTTTGTTTTAATAGTAAAGTATCTAACTTGTACAATAATGATGTATTAATTTATAAAATAAAAAATAAAACTAGTGAGAACAGTTTTGTTTGTGAACGAGTTTACCTAATTTTTACTCTTACAACATATAAGTCAAATTCTTAAGCTTGTTCACAAAAAAGAACTGCAAAACCATTGGCCTGTAACATCGGCCTTGTAACATCGGTTTGTATCAGCATCCTCTAACAGTAACCAATAACTGATATTATAGACCCCCATTTATAATAGCATTGTTCGGGTATGTTTATTGTACAGGAATAAACGAAGACACTAAAGTAATAGGTTATGTCCCTTGTTATCAATATCAATTTCTCATAATTTAGAGTTACCTGTACTATTAATAATCATATAGTTAATGTGGATGTTATTATTTAATAGCTGTCTTCAAATAAAATAACTTATAGTATTATAACGTTTAGCCTTATTATAGGAGAATTCCGAAAGCAACTTCCAGAGTAAAGAAATTAAAGCATGTAAGCATATATATATAATTCTATTCTTACTAGAATTTATCAATAACTCGTAATCCGATTGGATATCGTCACTTATTCTACGTCATTCGAAAGGAATTTATAAATCAATATTTCCGTTTGCCAGACTACTTTTTCTCACTTTTGAGACAGACCAGTTCCTATTTTTAGCGATGTGAGATTTTCTTATCTTGCACTAGTGCAAGAAAAAAACATCACGTGCGTTTTACCGGCAAATGCATGCTGTACAGTTTATGTCAACTGCCCCCCAATTCTCCATGCTTTTCCTTTTTAAAATAAACAATTAACCACGATTCTACTACATAAGTATTTTTAAAATCATTTATGTAATATATTCTGCTAGCTAACGTGCACCTTTCACGGTGTTTGATTCTTTTTTCAGGCTCTCTTCCAGTCAATGTTTGTTTACTTTGAGTAAATAATAGAGTGCTCTCCCTTGTTAGTAACTAACGTAAAGAAAGAAATTACCTCCCTTTGACCAAATTCAAATATTTGTTTACAGGTATTTATCTCTGTTGTAGTAACATTTATAATATATTTATTAAATACATTGTACTTTATGATGAAATACATTTGAAATACTGCCGAGATACGGTTGCATATGGATAAATCGAATATTTACTTCAACAATGGAAAAATAAATTGCGGGAAAACGCTCGATGGAATGTAAACAAAAACAATTAGGTGTTTAGTGAGAATTACAATCGTTCTCTAACTCGGCAAGCCTCGTAAAGAGAACGATTGAAATCTTACCCTCGCGTGTCGGAGATTTCCCTATCTTGTACTCTCCCCGGTGTTAGATTCTATATTTCTCACTTTTGAGACAGACCAGTTCCTATTTTTAGCGATGTGAGATTTTCTTATCTTGCACTAGTGCAAGACAAAAAAATCACGTGCGTTTTACCGGCAAATACATGCTGTACAGTTTATGTCAACTGCCCCCCGAATTATCCATGCTTTTCCTTTTTAAAATAAACAATTCACTGTATATAAGTTTTCAATATTTTATAAACACGCAAATCCTAACAATCAGCCATATTATTACATAATAACCTTCACGCAATACACAAAAATACGGAATTACTTTTTTGATTGACATGAAGGGGAAATAACTCACATTGTTTACATGATCGTCTGCTAAAAGTACATAGCTGTCAAACAATACACAACTACTGATAAAAGTGAGAAATAAAATCAAACACCGGCAAAAAGTGCACGACTGTTGCACTTTTGCCGGTGTTAGATTCTATATTTCCCCCGGTCATTCCACGCGTATAAATCTACGAGCAATGATACTAAGGGGTTCTGCTGGAAGGATCTGCCATCTTGAAAATGTGAAATCCTACATGTCATATTTACAACAATACACAAAAATAATTAAAAAGCTTGCCTTGAAAACTTATTTTAGTTAAATTGTATCAAACTTGAAGCGTACACGAAGCCAAATAACGAATAATCTTTACGTTTCAAACTGGAAGTCTTCATATGACGTCAATGACCTCATATTGGTTATGTTCCAAAGTCGTCAATAACATTTCGCGGATTTTGTTCAGTATGTGTATCGTATGTCCTTCGGACTTTATTCAGCTTGTGAGTGAGCTGCCGGAGTTTATACATAGATAATTTCCTAAAAAACAGTGTTTAATCCTATAATATTACTTGGGAGAGTTTTATGGGATTAGTGCACACATAGGGGTGTGGTGTTTAACGTCATTTTCAACAATATTGCACTTATGTAGTGGCGATCAGTTTTATTGGTGGATGAAACCGGAGTATCCTGAGAAAACCACCGACCTGCCACAAGTCACTCATAAACTTAAACACATAATGTTGTTCACTTCGCCGTGAGCGGGATTCGAACTCACAACTTTAGTGGTGATAGGCACTGACTACATCGGTAGTTATAAATCCAACTACTATACTAGTACAATCACAACGGCTCCTGCATACATTGAATATATTCGATAGTGCTTACTGTTAAAATGTTACTGTGAGAAAATCTGACGATTCCTAATTGTAATCAGAGGCCGTAAATCGAAGAAGAACGGATAATTAAATGGAAGCAGAAAAGGGACAGAGGCACAAGCAAATCCCTCATGTATCTGGCATTCGATTGTACATTACTTGTGGGACATAGTTTGGTTTGGTCGTGCGTATGAAGCACTGTTTACCCAATGCAAATTGTCAGTTAATACAACAAAACGATAGCACTATTTCGATTCTCTAATTTCATCTCACGAGAATCATCGATTGTTCAATGAACAATCTAAGATTGTCCTAGTTAATTTGAGATCACAGATGCTTCGTATATCATGCGATCCGCTTCATGGCTAGTAATGTTAAGTGAAGAGAAACAACTAATCCCAACCTATTTAAACACACTATTTGTACTTATTTGCACTGTACATCTGTCATGTAGTTGTCAGTGGAGAACACGATCAATGTGGTATAGATGTACTCCTATGATGAGTTATCCAGACAGAATGGAAAAAGGTTAGATTGGATTATATCGTATCGTGACTAACAATCAGATAGGAGAGGAAACTAGGATATTTGAAGCAAACTGAATAGCGAAACCACAAGCCTTGGTATGTGTCTTGAGACCTTCACTTCCAAGATGGATGTTGAGACTGGTGAGGGCTTGCGGTCAGATGGTAACGACCTTGATCCCCTTGCCCAGTAGATCCAATATGGAAGAAAACCTCAAATCGTATTATCCTTAAACAAACACGATGTATATTCCAATATGGGTGAATTGTCATTAGTCAACAAAATGTATGTATTTCATAGCTTACTATTATCTGATTGACATAACTCGTTGTAGAACCCACAAGGTGGTGTGTCTGGTGGAATGTATGTGGCACTTGTCAAACCATTACCCCATCTGATAACACCTACATCTGTCACCTACAATACACGTGAATTTTTATATGAACACAAGTACTGCACCTTAACATGCATTTACAAAGAAAATGAAATAGAAGGTGCACATGAGTAAATTATGGGAAGACATGTATTAAGTGTCGGTTAAATACCACCGCGGCGCATTGAGGAGATGCAAAGTAACAATAGTGTGACGACAAAGCAGATGACTCGGACGTAAGACAGCAGACTGTGATCCCTTTATGCCCGTTGTGCTATCCGGGCCTCATAAAGCATTGCTTGATCAGGTAAATTCTAATTTCTTCCTAGCACTGAGGGTTATTCAAGAAACGCATTGTGCGCAATACATTAGATTTCATATGAATATAACGCAAATTAAATCATTTTAACAAAGCATTTTTAAAGTAGTTTTGCTATGATTAAAATTGCAATGTGGCACGGATGATGGAATAGTTATAAGTAAGCATTGTAATAAAGTGAAATGAAGCGATCAGAATGAAAGAAATACAACGTCTGAATTACACAGGTCAATTACACAGGTCAATTACAAATAAAACTATGTTGTTACTTGTGTCAACAACTTAATTAACTTAGAAAGATTTAGAAAAAATGCTTCCGTTCTTGTACACTGTTAAGCCCATATTTGTTCTTGTCGCAAATTATGTCTTGTTCAACATAAAATGTAATAATTTGGACAGTTACGAGGATAAATTGAATTCTGATTTGTCCATTTGAATATCTAATTCACCAGCATCGTTGAAATTATACATTAAATGTTTTTGATGTAATATTTGTAAAAAAAATCTTGACAAAGGTACAATGAACGATATCATGTATGCCAATTTATGTTTAAAGAAGAATTGTAAAACATTGAAAAAAACGCTCGTGTGGAGAGAGGCACGCTGATAAATATAGCTGCAAAGGGGAAAATGTAAGCATATTTCAGCAAATTTTTAAATTGATACTCACAAAAGTTTCTGAAAACAAGTGAAACATATGTTTGTATCAAAATATAGCCACATTACTTTTAACATTAAATACACTATCAGAAGTTAAATTAAGCAAAGATTAAAGCCAAACAAAATAAAATGAGTACCACAAGTAGTGTATTTCATTAACTTAACTTAGGTTCGATATTTTAAGGGTACAGTAGTCAGTATGGTACACTAATAATTACAAGACATCAAACATTCAGGACATTAAACATTCAGGACATTAAACATTCAGGACATTAAACATTCAGGACATTAAACATTCAGGACATTAAACATTCAGGACATTAAACATTCAGGACATTAAACATTCAATACATTAAACATACAGGACAATAAGAACAAAAATATATTAAACTCTCAGGAAATCAAATATACAGGACATTAAGCAGAAATATATGAAGGATAAAATACATTAAACATTCAGGACATTATGCAGGTTTCATTTGGTAAAGAAGATTAACAACAATTAGTTGATATTCAGGTTTCATTGGTAAACAAATTTAACAACAATTAGTTCATATCTAGGTTTCATTGGTAAACAAGATTAACAACAATTATTTCAATTCCAGGTGTTATTGGTAAACAAGATTAACAACAATTAGTTCATATCCAGGTTTCATTGGTAAACAAGCTTAACAACAATTATTTCATATCCAGGTTTCATTGGTAAATATGTTTAACAACAATTATTTCATATCCAGGTTTCATTGGTAAACAAGCTTAACAACGATTATTTCATATCCAGGTTTCATTGGTAAACAAGCTTAACAACAATTATTTCATATCCAGGTTTCATTAGTAAACAAGCTTAACAACAATTATTTCAATTCCAGGTGTTATTGGTAAATATGTTTAACAACAATTAGTTGATATTCAGGTTTCATTGGTAAACAAGCATAACAAAAATTAATTCATATTCAGGTTTCATTGGTAAACAAGCTTACACTAGGAAATAGAAAATGCAAATATGCCCGGTAAAATGCAAATAATTAAAGATTACCAGTTATATTAGCGTTTACCAGTTAAATTAGCGAATTATCTTGTTATATTTGCGTTTTACCTTTTAAATTTGGATTGTCGTGGCATTTTAGCGTTTTTCCTTTTAAATTTGCATTGTCGTGGCATTTTAGCGTTTGTCCTTTTATATTTGCGTTTTTCCTTTTAAATTTGCATTGTCGTGGGATTTTAGCGTTTTTCCTTTTAAATTTGCATTGTCGTGGCATTTTAGCGTTTTTCCTTTTATATTTGCGTTTTTCCTTTTAAATTTGCATTGTCGTGGGATTTTAGCGTTTTTCCTTTTATATTTGCGTTTTTCCTTTTAAATTTGCATTGTCGTGGGATTTTAGCGTTTTTCCTTTTATATTTGCGTTTTTCCTTTTAAATTTGCATTGTCGTGGGATTTTAGCGTTTTTCCTTTTATAATTGCGTTTTTCCTTTTAAATTTGCATTGTCGTGGGATTTTAGCGTTTTTCCTTTTAAATTTGCATTTTACCAGTTAAATCGCACGGTCATCTAAATTACCCGCTGAGTAGAGAGATTACGTAATACTGTAGTCGTCACTAGCTCATTGAATATGACGATCTATAGTATTATATTATCGTGTATCTATACGTATTTATTTATTTATTTATTATTATTATTTATGTCATACTAGTATGGCCCTTAATAAATTTAGTGTATTCAATACACAATAATCCATCAATTGTTGCGTATTTGATTTTCATGTCGTATTTTAACTTAATGCGATGTTTATCAAGAAATGTGACTTTAAATGTATTAAAATATTAGCGAAGTGTGATACACGTACAGAATACGTATACTGTTGTCACTTCACTATTACTTGTTTATCATGCGAGAAATACATTAACCTTGTAATACCTATGCTGAGACTATTTACTAAAAAATGAATTAAGTATATATTAAACTATCGGTCTCTATTAAGCTATTTATGTCTTATTTTATAGCACAGGATTGTGTATGTACAGCGTCAAAGTTATTGTGCTTTAAAAGATCTGATTATTGTAATGAGACACCTTAATGAACAATAAATATTTTTGTTTATGATATAAAACAAATAATCATAACCCTATGTAAGCGCCGTATACGTAATGTACGCGCCCTTGTCCATCCAACAGAAATATGCAATTTACATGTAAACACTATTTTGTCAGTTAATTAGATTGATCAATAAATACAGGATTTTTTTTTTCTTCAAATGTTTATATAATTCCCTGATAAATATAAGAACAATCTATAATAGTATTATATTATTGTTTATTTATTTGTACCATTCTGGATGATAATAACTTTAGCTATTCAATACACAATAATCCATCAATCGTTGTGTATTTTACAGTAGTTATGTATATTTTATTTCTTGATTTTGTTTTTCAGGATCTAGAACTATGCACTCATATTTATTTCAATTTGATGTTGATTTAAATGTAAACGTTTAATATTTTCACGGAGATTCGATATTATAATTTATGTTTATTTATTTTACAGGCGATTGATGCATTTTAGTGGCCTTACCGTTCATCATTGAACATATTGTTATATGGTAAATTACTTCAAGCCTTACAAATCGGGTAGCCTATTGTGCGACATTATATCCAACTTAATCATGATTCGCTTCGATAACTCTGTAATTTATTACGGGCTTGTTTTCGATAAAAAAAAATATGTATATGGATATTTTTTTTAAATAATCGCTAATACAGTGTTAAACATAGATTTGTATGCATCTGAAAGCAAAGCTCGGAGCTAAGAAATTATTCATATGAATATTTTACGTTAAGTTTAACGTTTAAAAAAATGAAATTCACTTCTGTAAACATCTGTTTTATAGGCCTTGTATTAAAATATGTGTTGAAATAGTGTAAAACAATTTAATTTTCTATAATTCAGAGAGAGAACACATTTGTTGTCCCCACAAGAGTTACATGCCTAGAGGCCTTTTCCTCAGGTGTACCACCTGTTGTGTTTACTGCTAAAGTGTATATTGTATTGGAGTGAGCTGTAAGTAATGAATGTATACCAAAGTAATAAAATTTTATGATTTCGTGTATCCCTCAAGGCCAAGTTATAGTTAGAGTATATTAAGTGAAATTTTAATGGTTAAGAAGGTGCGGAGCGAGCGAAGCGATGCGACCCCCTTCTTAACCAATAAAATTTCACTTAATATACTCTAACTGACTTAGAATGTAACCTACTTTTTCATTGGTTCAATGTTCCAGACATTTCATACGTCACACCCTAGACGTTTGCTGGAAAGTGCGCGGCACGGATTTTACCACGGCATGATGGAGCACAGGGGCTAGGTGCGTCCGAAAACCCCCCAAAAAAAACCAACTATATAATACTACAAGGGGGCGAACTCACTTGCTTCCATTTTTTTAAGTCGTCGTGTTAAATTGGTCGTAACTTCGGAACGCCTTAATATTTTCAAAAAATGTTTCCACCAGTCGAAAGTCAAGTAATTTTCCTTTCCAAAGAGACAATCTGTTTCAGCCAATCAAAAAGCCCGTTAGAACTCTCTCAATTTTCACGTCTATGGCATTTGTCAAGGATGCAAATGGGATTTCTTTCAAAAACAGACTTAAAGGACATATAAATTGGCGTAAGGTAAGAAATTTTATCATAATTTGAATGGATGAAAGTATTTAGCTAGTCAAAATGACTCGTTTACGCATGGGAAAGTCTGTACACAGATGGGAAGTGGTCAACCCAACGTTTGTACGACTTCGGATTTTCACGCCGTTTTGTTTTGGTTCGTGTATGATACCTCAGCAGTTCGGAGGCCTACACTAACAATTGGGGTATCTTTGGAAAGGAAAATTACTTGACTTTCGACTGGTGGAAACATTTTTTGAAAATATTAAGGCGTTCCGAAGTTACGATCAATTTAACACGACGACTTAAAAAAATGGATGCCCCCTTGTAGTATTATATAGTATTTTTTTTATTATTTTTTTTTTTCGGACGCACCTAGCCCCTGTGTGATGGAGGACGTGTTGAATGACGAAAGCGAAAATATATCTTTGTCCCAACTACTTGACATCCCCACACAACAGCTGCATTAAAAATGAAACGCGTGTGCGCGAAGCCGAAGAATTTTTTTTAATTGAAGTGCCTGACAACGTAAGGAAAATTGTGATCGTAAAAGCACAGGTACATGGGGTCATGACCTACATTACCCCCCCCCCTTTTTTTTTTTCTTCTTTTTTTTTCCCATACACTTCTCAACATAATTTTGGTATCAAATAATCATAAATCTACTATTTCTTTCTCTCTATATTGATTTATAGAGATTTACGATTATTTGATACCAAAATTACGTTGTCGGGCACTTCAATTTTAAAAATTCCTTCGGCTTCGCGCACATGCGTTTCATTTTTAATGCAGCTGGACCCGTATTCATAAAGCCACTTAAGTTAAGATTTTCCTAAGGAAACACTTAAGTTAAGGAAACTCCGCTCATTTTACTTGAGTGGTATTCATAAAACTTCTTATTTTAAGTATTTCCTAAGAATAACCTTAAGTTAAGGAAACTCCGCCCATCATACTTAAGTGGTATTCATCAACGTCCTTAAACTAAGAAAACACTTAAGATTTCCCTTAACTTTAAGGTAGATGGGTAGGTTCCTTAAGTTTTCTTGAATTGCTATTTTATATTGATTGTGAGTTATGAAAGTGATATTGTATGAATAAAAAGATAACAACAAACCATATTAGCAATATTTCATAGGTATTCGAGTTTATCATCAAATCCATATCATATCTTACATGTACATAAAATTCACCATCAAGATCATTTTCCGGATGAGTAAATATTTTTACAACCGTACCATTTGATGGCACGTGCTTTGCGGGTTACCAATACAAACATGTTCCATGTCGGACGTTTTCGGTTGTTTCATGCTGGGAGAAGAGTTTTACGTAGAGAGCGAGTATTCAGAGATCGTACAAAACCTCTTGATATCTACGATGACTTCGAGTTAATAGACAAATACAGATTTGACCGACAGTCTATTATGATGATATGTGATATGTTACAGGATGACTTAGAAAACAGTACATTTAGGAATAGAGCCTATTTTTTTTTTATGTTTTATTTACATGATATTTCCAAACAGTCTTTAAAATTAGTTTCGTATATAACTGTTGAACGTAAAATCCTCCAAATAGATGAGGGAGGTGCATCCAAACTCAAAAGTGGGAAGTTGAGGAACATTATGATTGTGTCCCTGTTAAACATACATGTACCTAAATTTTAAAGAAATATAATTGTTGACGAAAATTTTGCTCTCAAAACGTCCTTTCTTTTCTCGTATTCCTCCATTAGTATCATCTTCTCTCAATCTGTCCAGTTTGGCTTTCTCTTGGACATGTTTAATAGTTAAAGATTTTGATACGAATTCAGTTTTATTTATATATGTATGTATGTATTGAAGTGGTCAAGCAATGCACGTGAAAGTTAGAGTATATTAAGTGAAATTTTATTGGATAAGAAGGGGGTCGCATCGCTCCGCCTTCTTAACCATTAAAAATTCACTTAATATACTCTAACTAATATGGAGTAGGCATTGCCTAGATGCGAGCACAGCATTTCTGTTTGGCCAGTGTGTATATATTTGAATGAAAGTTGAATATCACAAAATAATATGAGTAGGCATGGTCTATAGAGAGGACATTAGTATTTGAAATTAAATGATATCCCCTATGACATCCATTGGAAAGTTAAATGAAGTAGAATAGAAAAGTATGAGAAAAAAGTATGGAATCTTTTATTGTTGCACTAGGAACAGTGCAAACATTGAAGACTAACTAGTACTAGTACGCGGATGGTATCAACCATTATAAAGCCTAAAGGGGGTAGTAGACGCCGGTGTCTGTAAAATGAAAGTATGGTCTTTTAAGTCATAAGAAAAGAGTTTTATTATGAAAATATCAATTAATGCAACCAACATACATAAGCAATATTGGCCTATACCATGCTATGTACAGCCGATATATATTCATGAAGTGTAAATGATGAATGACGTACGGTCAGCGCCGTCTTGTCAGCAATATAGGCCCCGGTCAAAGCAGTGCACTGAGGCCCATATCTATACAAACACTCACAGAAATAAAATTATAAATGGTCAATAAAATTAAACATATATTTCTTGTATTGATACTTCCAACAAAATCAGTGTTTAAAAATTAAAAATTATGCCGTATACAACATACATAGATTAGTATGGGGTTCATTTGCTTGTGTGACCACCGGGCAACTGTCCATTGTGCCCATACATAAGACCGCACTGCGTACGGTTACTTTAATACTGATAATCTTCATTTCGACATTTTAAAGTATGTGTATTTGGGCCAATATTATGCTATCTCCAAGTGAACAAAATAGTTTTTAATTTTAAAAGAATTATATAGGTACCGCTTTCATCAGACATGTCTCTGCTTTCACATACAAAATATTTATCAATATTCAATATTTTTTTTATTGGAAAAAGCACAGTAGAGGCGTGATATATATATTAAGGCAATATTCAGTATCGAAATCATACTCTTTTAAAATTATCTGCGACAAGATTATACAGAGACATATATTCCTTCTTGTGTAATGTTATTACCTTTTAAAGTTTCAACAACAAGCTGGTTAATAATTGTATAGCATTTATTTTAGAAGGACCGAGTTTAATAAATAATAACAGATCTACATATAGTATGAACGGCATAATTAATAGTTAAATAAATAAAATTCATTGTGTCTTACTATTCTAAACCATTGTCGGCAGATGTTGGTAGTATTCAAATATTTTGTAGGATCAGACTGACCGAAAATGTAAGATGAATAAACAAATGGGTACTGATAGAAATAATTAACACTAACAGAAATAAGGAAAAACTAATGCGTTCCCTGTTCCTTGCAAGCACATCATGGTTAGAAAATGTTTGTTACTTAGCCAAAGAAATAATAAATGCAAAAATTGTATAAAAATGAAAAATGTTAATGTTCACCACAAAATGAAAAATGTTAATGTTCACTATCTTTTCTTATCAGAGACATATGAGCCGGTGGCAAGGGGCACATACCCTCCCCCTTTTGGCAAAAAATTAAAAAAGCTGGATTTTTAGTATACTTTAGGATTTTTGTGATATTTATTTGGAATTACCATTATTCAACACAACTAAACCGTACGAAAGGTAGGAATTAAGTATAAATATGAACGGGTGTCATCCCTTGTGATATTTTAGTACCGCACATTGATAGTAGGGTTAAAATTATTGATAACGAAAGACCGGGAGCAGGTCCCTGTGATCTCCTCCTAGTTATTGTACGTGTACTATAGATGCGTATTAAAAATATTGATGACATTGTCATCTTTGCGTGTCAGTTGTGACCCAAATACGATTTCAATGCTGACCTTTACTTGTTGCAACGTAAAATATGACGTGATAAAAAAAATATTAACATGACGATGAATGGTGGCCAGATTCGTTTTTAATTACGCATTTATTGTAGAACTTTAGGAATATTGTGGTACATGTACAAATAATCTTGGAGACAGGAATTGTGTTTGGATTTCTTTTAAACTGGTAAGTCATATATACAGTAACGAAATGTCAATATAAATCTGGAGTTCGACAGTGAAATGCAGTTGGGCGTGACATGAAATGTCCATACGTCAAAAAATGACCAGATTCGTGTTGTCTTAAGAGTCATTCACAGTGATAAAAAAATGAACAGTTGTTGTCCTTAACCTGATAGTCCATGTTAACATAAAGTCCTTTCAGTACGCCAGTGTTGTATTAATCAAAGTTTTGATTGATCCGAGTAAATATTTAGACCACCCGCGTAGATTCTGCAAAAATCAAACAAAACTAAAACACACCAAGGCGAGTTTTTCTACATCGGCTGCAAATGGTCCAAACAATAAATTTGATATTTTATGAAAATATTGTAGTTCAAAATTAAGTCAAATTTATTCTATAATTATCTTTTACTAATCCGTATATAACTAGAAAGGTTTTTATCTAATAATCTGGACACGCTTGAAACAAGTGCTGTGTTTGTTTACATAATACATGTCGTCACGATTTACGGAATTGACGCAGTTGCAAATGAAATAGATGTCGTTTTGAAATTTTTTGACTCGGGAATGAAAATACAAGATTTTAATTAAAATTCCGCGAAATGTTGTTGACGACTTTGGCCTATGTCTATGAATAACATGACGTCATGACTTTGATAGCGAGATGTCATTCTGATTAATTTAACAATGTAAGCACCTTTTATTGTCTTTTGTTACTTAAATACGATTTTTAGAAGTTCATGATATCATTTTAGTTTTAAAATCATTTATTGGAGACTTTTTATTTTATTTTTGGCATTCTCTCCGGGGCTGCCAATTTTTATCAATTTCCGGACGAAAGGATTTCAATCTCATCATAAGGAAGATTGTGTATTCAATGCGCATGTCCATGTTGCTGTAGAGCTCTCTGTGCTCGCTATAACATAACATCAAAGAATGGTGTCCTTCCTAATTAAGAGGAATTAAGGGGTCCCATTAAGGGTGAATTATCAGGGTAATCACATGTTAATAAAGGTAAATTTGATTCTCTTTTTTGCTTTTTCTACGTAAATGGAATTACATAAAATACGAAAACAAATTAATGGATATGTATTATTAAACTCTAAAACTATAAAATTACACATGAAATATGAAAATATAATACTGAATATTTATTATTAATTTTACACCAATATAAACACACATCAAATATGAAAACATAATAATTAATATTTATATTAAACATTAATACTACAGAGTTCGCGAAATTGCATATGGGTTTGGTGGTCCTAGTGAAAAAAATATCAGTCCTCACTACAGCCAGCATGGATTACGCCAAATCCGCGCGGTTTCGCGGACGATCGCGGCGCGGAAATTGACTAATTAGCATCGGGAAGTCCGCGATCGTCTCGCGGCCGAACGCGGCAGTTAAATTGTCCATCAGGACATTCGCGGACAACACGTTATTAGCGCGGCAAGCGAGGAAAGTAACCACATAACAATAGTGGTGTTGCAGTTATACAGAAACGATCTTTGTTTATTATTATTATTTACTTTTATTTGTTTTCTTCATTTTTTTTTTTTAGAATTTAACTTGTTTATATGTATGCAATGAAATTATCTTTCTCGTTACCAAAACAAGAAAAGTATTCTCTGTTTTGTACATCCATAATCGATTTATTTTACAACTCTCTCACCTTGTCAATCATGTGTTAATTGCTCCTTATCAATTATATATATCTTTATTTCTCATAACCAATTTTACAAAGGTACAGAGATAACAACAATATAACACATATTATTACATTTAAAGGAAGATAGAAGGTGGATCAACCTGGAGGACATACCCTCATATTTACAATTCTGATATATTTACACATATTACATAAAACGCTAACTGATTTTGAATTCATCAGATTACAAAACTTAAGTATATTTGGTCTATTTATAAAGTGTGGTTCAAAATACTTCTTACGTTCATTTGACAAAGATGGACATTCAAATAGATAGTGAAATTCATCACCTAAGTTTCTTCCGATGCATACGTTACAAATCCGATTTTCCCTTTTTATATTACGCCAACGCCCAACTTCTATCGGTAGCCTATGGTTTGAAGTCCTAAATTTAACAAGTAAGAATTTGTCCTTATCATCTAATACATCTAAATAATCTTCAAATTTTAAATCATGCTTAAATAACTTATAATTATCCCCTTTTGATGAATGTTCAATCATTGAAGTCCATGTTTGTTTAAATTGATCCACTAAATTATTTTTAACTACTAATTTCAACCATTTATCAGAAATACAATTCTGCATGTTCCAAATATATGACATACCACAATCATTCAAAATACAACGAATTCTATTTAACCAAGCACATTTCCTAAAATGAGTTTTGACCAATATGAAATCATACGAACTTTAATGTCAATGTCAATTGGATATCGGCCCAATTCCCCATAGACCATAACATTTGGTGTGGATGTTTTTACATGCAAAAGAAGCTTACAAAATTTTAGATGAACTCTCTCAATAATATCGTTTTTCCCAAAGCCCCAAGTTTCACAGCCATATAATAGTATAGGTTTTACTGTTTTATCGAAAATATCCAGTTGACATTGTATTGACAAATTATGAAATCTACCTTTCTTCAATACTTCATACATAGCTTTCGTACCTTTATTTACAAGATCTTTTTTTGCTGCGTTGAATGATCCAGACTTTGAAAATGTTATACCAAGATAAGAAAAATTTGGAACAATTTCCAAGTCTCTATTGTTATAAGTAAATTTTAAATTTGCAGGTAATCTACCATTACTAAACACAAGAACTTTCGACTTTTCAGCATTTACTTTGAGTTTCCATTTTTTGCAAAAATCATTAAAAACATTTAGCTGGTTTTGCATATCTTCTTTTGATTCCGACATAATAACAGTATCGTCGGCATATAAAAGTACAAAAAGTTTTAAATATACATCTAGTTCAATTTCAAAATCCTCAGTAATAGATGTTAGACCGTTGACATTTCGATCGTTTAAAAACTGTTCCAGATCATTTAAATATATCGAGAAAAGGAAAGGGGAAAGATTTTCCCCTTGTCGCACACCATTATTACAATCGAAAAAATCTGACGCTGTGTTATTATATACAATTCTAGATTTTATATTCTGATACATATTATAAATAACTTTATACATCTTCCCATTTATATTATTTAAAAGTAATTTACACCATAAACCATCCCTCCATACCTTATCAAAGGCTTTTTCAAAGTCCACAAATGTAACAAATAACTTTTTCTTTTTTAATTTTAACAATTCAAAGAAGGCATATAGAACAAAAATATTATCAATTGTCGAATAACCCTTCCTGAAACCACTCTGGTTTTCATTCAAGATAGAAAATTTTTCAGAAAAAGCATTTAATCTTGTCAGCAATACTGCTGTAAATAATTTGCCAAAACAGCTCAAAATCGTGATCGGACGAAAATTTTTCGGGTCTAAATGATTTCCTTTGTTCTTGTAAATGGGCTTAACATTACCAGTTAACCAGCTCTCAGGGATAATACCTGAGTCAAATATACAATTGAACAACTTTAAATAAACGGGTAAAAAGACATCAATTGATGATTTAATATACTCATTTTTAATAATATCATCGCCACAAGCTTTCTCATTTTTCAAATTTTTAACACAATGTAGTATTTCTTCACTTGTAATATGCCCATTAATTTCTATGTTTAGATTGTTAACCAAATTTTCGTTTATTTCCGGTAGTACAGTTGCACCATCGCCATCATTTGTTGGGTTTTGATTCAGGGTCTTAAAAAAATCAAATAGAGTGTCGATAGATATATTTGGCTGTTTTCGATATGTACCTTTTCTCATCAGCTTCCAAAACTCCTTGCTGTTGTTAGATCTTAAATTTTTAATCTTTTTCGTCATTTCCTTTCTATGTTTTTTTATACTTACATCCATTTGTTTCTTATAATATTTCTCAGCTTTTTTCATTAATTCTCGTGTTTCTTCAGTATTGTTAGTTTTACTTCTCCGTTTAAGTTTGCGGCAATGTTGCCTCGCAAATTTGCAATCAGCTCCAAACCATGGTTTTGAGCTAATACATACCTTTCTTTTCTTATTCTTAAATGGTTTACTGGCTATTCCAAATGTTTCCTTCGCAGATGATACAAATATTCCTCCTAGCTTACCTACAAGAGTATCTATGTCTGACTGTACAACGTTCTCAATATTCAAGTTTTCCAATTGTATTTTCAAGTTTTGTATACTATCTACATCAATGTTATTTACAAAATCTACCTTATATGTCTCATCCCATTTTTTAGGTTTCTCACGACAAGCTTCTGCATTATTACTTACATTTTCAGTGACCATTATCTCATCTTTATTTTCACATGTCAATGACAGCGATATTGGTGAATGTACATCGGAAAATAGTTTACTAAATTCACAAATACTAAAATTTACAATATGCTTCAAAAAATCAACGGACGAAATAACATAATCAACAACACTACTATTCTTACAAGTCAGTTTACCAATACCTTTGTCATTTCCAATCCTTCCATTTATGATAAATAAGTCATTACCTTTACATAAATCTAACAATCTACTACCATAATGATTTTTGACACTATCTTTATTAATCCTACCTACAGGTATATTTAATGACTCTAATATATTTACACTATTTACATCTGATAATTCGAAAAAATCTATATTATCTTTATTGTTTTCAATATAGATGAAATCAGGGTCTTTCGCTGTTCTGCTATTAAAATCCCCGTTTAGAAATATATATTTATAATTCCTCTGCAAAGCCAAATATTCATTTTCTAATTCACTAAACGCGTCTACAGAGGAATAAACCGTATACTCCGGTGGAATATAAACTATACCACAAACAACATCCTCATCTAACCCAAATAGCTCTCTAGATATTCTAAACCAGAATACATACGAACTATCAGTAGGAATGGGATGTATAAAACTATCATATTCTTCCTTAAAACCCAATACAATTCCCTCTGATTTTCTATTTGAAAAACTTTTACGATTTTTCATCTTTATCAAAAATCCCGGTAAAACAATTTCATCTAAATCGTCAGTTTTTGATTCAACAAAGCAAAGAATATCAAAGGTATTAACAAACTCATGAAATTCTGGATAATTTAGTTTCGATTTTAAACCACAACAGTTCAATGACAAAAGATTTAACCCTTTATTTACACAAGATTTACGGTTATAGTTCGAATTATCACATATATTATCAGAATTGTCTTTAACAATACTACCACTAATAAGTGAACAGTTTTTAGAATTTTGTTGATGTACATTTACAGTTTGACCTCCTAGGTGATCCTAGTATGTAGGTCGCTCGGGGGTAGATCCAATACGAGGTCGTTTCTCTGGCCGGCCGTCACGATGGGGGGCCACAGGCGTGGTCGACCGTGCCTGTTTAAAGTTCATGCTGGTTGCTGCTGGCATTGTTATTTGCTCTTCTTCGGGTACATATTCCTTATTGTTTATAAAAAGTCTATCCCGTACAAGTTTTACCCGTTTTCCTCTGTTTTTTGCCTCTTTCATTACCGGATACAACGACCGTCTACGGTTTTCAATCTCTGCCGGGAATTGCTGGTTTATTCCGTATGGCTTCCCCCTTAGCCGCTTCGCGCATTCGAGCACATAAGCCAAATCGTTATAGTATAAGAAGCGAGCTACTATAGGGCGAGGTCTTATTTCAGTCCCGTTGGTGTTATTCTGGCGGGATCCGAAACGGTGCACATTACCAAACTCAATGTAGTAATCAATATTGAGCTCACATCTTAAAAAGTCCCTCAATTTAGCTTCCGTTTCCTCATCTGCGGTTTCCCTTAATCCTGTGAATACCAGGTTGTTCTTCATTGAACGACATCTTAAATCTAGCAGTGTGCTTTTCATTTCATTCCGTTCTAATTTAAAAGCTTTCAGATCTTCCGCCAGTGACTCCATGTGTGTGCAAATACTAATATTGTCTTGATCAAGTTCCTTAATAGCTTTGCTGTTATCTGAACATTCACTTCGTACGTTATCAAAAATGTTGCTCATGCCTTGTGTATGTGTTTCGAGATCGACATATTTCTTACTGAGTTCCTTGACTTCATTTTGAACAGTTGTTACAGTACCAGAAATTGATCGTACTGTCTTTTTTATATCGTCTAATTCACCCACTGACTTTGTTACATTAGTTTCTATTGTTTTTAATCTGTCATCAAGTCTGGTCATAAATTGGAAAAACATACTATTAGAAAGCGGATCATTTGGCCTATTTGTACCATAAAGAGTTTCTCTACTTTCATTTAATACTTCAGACGTTTGTTTCTGTTTGTCCTTGTTTCCACTATTCCCCCTATTGTGTGGCATTTTTAAGGCGAGGCGTATAGGCCCTCAATAACACTGTCGCAGTTCGTTCACTTACGCATTCATGCATGCATGAATACGCTTCAATACACAACTTCAAACAAAGGGTTTCAGGTGTCAGGGTTGGCGTTCAAAACTTCAAAATTACAAGTCTAATGATAAAACTAAGTCGGGGATCAGGACCCAAATACATATCTGAATTCAGCTTTCAAATTTTATCTATGAGAAAGTTACATTTCCTTTTGATGCTGGATCCAGGGTGGACAACGTACGTCATACATCCGGGTATTTTTTATGCTGGATATAGTATCAAAAGGAAATATTGTCGGAATGATTAGGCAAATGACAACAGCTTTTTGAATATTATCGATGTAAATATAGTACCATACAAGTCCGTAGAGTACTTTGGTCTGGTTTTTATCATACAGGTTCGTTGTTAAAATAGTATAAAAATTAGTTTTATTTTGTCAGATGGTTGAAAAATTTCCGCCATTATAAAGTTTTCGATAAAAAAATACCCGGATGTATGACGTACGTTGTTCACCCTGAGATTGGGAAGCCAAATAATCTAGAAGTCTGAGAGCAAGTAAAAAGTATTATTTAATTAGTTTTCCTCTATTTCAATTTCATACCGTTTTAATAGAGATTAATTTTAATAGATTGGTCATTGTTTAACACCAAGTGTCTACCAACGATATAAATGAAAATGCTACGTTGTAACGGACCACCCTAATGCAATGCTTATTAAGGGTTGCTGTTATTTTGCCTGCATGAAGCACGGGATTCTCAAAACACGAGACATTCATTTACCCCTCGCACTTAGGGCTAGTAATGCATTTGATATTTGATTTAACGTCTTTTGCACATCCAGTGAGTATCGTTGTAAGAGCAGTTAATTCAGTTAAGTCCTATTTCTACACACTAATAATTGGCAACGTAAGTACGGTTATTATGATGAATGGCTATACATGTTAAAATTGAGATGACACCATCGAGTTGCTAATTCCATCGCGATACTTTCAAAAAGTTTAATATTATCACGTTACTCGTTAAAACGATCGCGATGGTGAAACACTGCATATTCGGAGTGCTATTCAAAAGGTTGGCTTCCTTCTGAAAAGCATCGCGATGCTTTTTGCTAAAACTGACTACAAAAACTGACTACAAAAACAAAGCTTTCAAAAGGAGACGCGTACTATTGTGTCATGTAACAGAACTGGAACCACAACCTATATTAAGCTTAGGGGGCCGTCGTGGTTGTGATCGTATGGTAGTTGGATTTACAAATACCTGTGCAAACAGTGCCTTTCACCAGTGCTAAAATTGTGAGTTCGAGTCCCGCTCATGGCGACGTGTACTCGATACAACATTATGCGATAAAGTTTGTCAGTGACTTACGGCAGGTCGGTGGTTTTCTCCGGGTACTCCGGTTTCCTACACACAAAAAAACTGACCGCCACGATATATTTGTGAAATATTGTTGAATGTGGCGTTAAACACTATGATCATAACCTTTAACCCTTAATCTTAGGTTATTAGGATCACCTATAACATGTATATACTTGAATACTACATGTATCAATATTCATCGTAATTATTTATGTTTTGGAAAAGACGCATGCGTGTATACTAGACATCCATTTGATTATCAGTTGTTTACCAAATTATGCTTCATAACAATAAAATAATAACGGGAATATTAGTGATATAACACAAAAACAATATAGAATTGTTCCGCAAGTGATGTAGTGTAGATTTTATTGAAGATCGTCAGCGACATGTTTTGTTTAGAATAGATTCTCTTTATGATAGTTTGGTAGTTAAACAAAGAATATACTTTTGTCCTTATTATCACGCCCTAAACATTGCTCTGAATGCACCCAAAGATAGTTGTATCATTCATATCAAATTAATTTTTCATAATAGCTATAACATATGATATTAACAGATTTAAATACTAAATTCAAAATGTCGTCCTTGAAAATAAAATTGGCAGACGATATAACTACCAACATTGTCATCCCACCGTCCTCCTTAATATTTTATAGAAGATATTAGAACAACATGTCAGAACTAAGATATCAATGATATTAATATTTTCATTCATATCATATCAAGGTTTTTACGGACAGTTTGATAACGTGAACTTCTTTCTTGAAAGATTTCGTGTGCAAAACCGCACGTTTTTTAATATGTGGTTAATCTCGCATTCCTCCAACATGCCAATGAAATAAAGGGGAACAAATAAAATTATGTGATAAATTATTTTATTAAAATTCAACATTCAGTTTTGGTATAATTAAAATGTGTATTTGAGGAAAGCGACATATTTTTATATGAGAGACATAGTTGCCATTTTCATAATTAATATCAATACAGAAATTTCAAAAACCAAAATATTATATTGTTTGTTTAATGTGTATATATCTAATACAAAGAAAAGGTCTCAAATTTGTAAAAACATTTAATCCGTGTACACGATTTTCAAACTATATTATTTTTATATATTATATCGAATTTCAATTGAAATTTATTCTTAGCAAGTATTGAAATTTCAATAGTACGTACATGTATGTAAGCTAATTGAATATATCAGATAACAATCATGGGTTTTGTCACTTGCTACAAATGTAGAATTAACTAAAACCTGACACTAAAGATTAATATCTGATAAACTGATAAATAAAAAGGTCCAAGTTTGTACATATTATATATATCTATATTTGTAGCATTTTATTACGAATATTAGGCGCCATAATTAACTAAAAGGGAACAAAGTTTCATTTTTTTGCCCCCTAATATGTGACATATGACCTCAACTTTTAATTACAAAAGAATTCTAAAACGTCCCTGGTAATTTGATAGACACAGATTAAAGGGAAGTTGCGGGGGGTTAAACGTCCATGATACAAGTAGTTGAAGTCGTGTATGACTGACTGTCCTACGTGGTCTGTGCACCAAACCATGACCAATCAACTGACAAAATATTGTTTGTGTAGAATTTGAACAATTGCTCTTCGGTACAATTCCATCAATCTACATACAGTACAGTGTAAATGTATATTACTTAATGAGAAAAGTGTGGTTTCTATGTACAATTAACATACTTGTGTTTAATTTAATTCTTTATTTGTTTATCGAGGATTGCCAACAGCCTTGTGTTTATTATTGTCTGTCAGAATACGAGTAGGTACTAGGTACTAGTAGGAGAACAGTCGACACATTTATAAATAGATGGACAGTTTCAGTGGTGTAGTGGGATAGAATACGAGACTCGAATGCAGAAGACGGCGTAATCAATCCGCGATCAGGTCAACAAGAGCAACAAAATCCTGGTATTTGTTGCTTCTCCTAGAGGCTAGCAGCAGTATATACTAAGATTCAAGATTCAAGATTGAATCTTGAATGTTGACCTAGAAACACTCAGAAACATGAGTACGAACAAAGACTGGGTGACTAGAAGCCAGGATATTGCATCCAATTAAGTGGTTATTCTGGTATCCATGTATCTGTTGTTTCAGATACAAAATGTAGCAGCCACTATTAATTCAGCTGAATGTGTTTGTCTAATACAAAGTAGATATTATCATCATTATTTAAATAAGTAACTCATTCTTTTCATAATATACTGCAGAATTGTTCACTTGGCGTAAAGAGGAAGTACAAATTATAATTTAATCATACCTCATTTAGCAAAAGTTTGAATGCATAAACTTACAATAGGTATTAAATATACTTATTATAATTACTGAATCCTTTTGAAGTAGTTCATGATGATCACTTTTACGTGGTAGAGCTAAGGACATAATCTTTTGTGGTATTGTCCCCTTAACATTGATAAGTCTGAACCGAATGACTCTCATGTCCTGATATTTATGCAATCTTCCCGATAAACTGTGCATGGTGAATATAATCTGGTACTCGTGACCCCTCGGATTTGTTGTTGGTAGAGGGGCTAAATCATGGCTAAATCTATGTTTTAATAGCGGACGCCATAGGAGACAGGAAACTCCATCTCGACAAAGGTAAAGATGCATAGCATTGATTGAAGAAGTGTCTTAACCTGGAATTTGGCATCATTCAAACCAGACACATTTGTCTCCATCCGTGTTGTGAAGTCTGCTACGATTTCCGCGCAAAAACGATGTTCGAGTAGTCTTGACTCCCATTTGTTTTGTAAAGGGTTCATGGTTTTTGTATTTATTTACTATTACTGGTGTCCAACACAATTTCCAAATCAGATGATGTTCGTGTCGTTTAACAGTAACATGACGGGTGTCACATGTGGAGCAGGAATGCTAATCATTCCGGAACACAATGAGTTTAACCCCGGTTTTAACCATGACTTTGTTGACCATTATGGAATATCTGTGTCACAAATGACCACGGATATGTTCCACTTGTCGTAAACACTTCCCAGTCCTTTCCTCATTCACGACTTATTACCGGGTTTGTAACTAGATTAACACGACGGGTGCCACTAGTGTAGCAGGAACTGCTTACCCTTCCGGAGCACCTGAGTTCACCCCTGGTTTTTAGTGGGGTTCGTGTTACTCGATCTTTAGTTTTATATGCATGTTTTGTCGATCGTTGTTTGTCCTTTTGTACTTTTTCTTTTGGCCATTGTGTTGTCTGTTCTTTTTCGATATACGGTTTCTGATTGCCCCTTTGGTATCTTCAAACTCTTCTTAAGTAGGGTTCATGTTGCTCTATCTTTTGTTTGCTGTGTAATGTTCGTTGTTTGTTCTTTTTCCCTTTGTCTTTTGGCCATTGTATTGTCTGTACTTACGTCTTTTGAGTACCCCTTTAGTATCTTCAAACTTTTCTTATGTGTACTATTGAATTAATGTATCGAATTGTTTATGTCAGTTTGCTGCCTGTGATACCCAGACAATTATTGAAACGTCCGCCAAGGAGTTGATAACTGTTAACGATCTACATCTGGTTGTATTACTGGACTGCACAGAAAGATGAGTAAAAAATGTATCTAACTTCCAGTCCATATGGTTGAACCCACATAGGAGAAACGGGTCCTATTTTTATGCCACATGGTTTCCTCGGAGGAGTATTACTCAAAGATTCATGTTACAATTTCCCCTAACAAGTTAATAATTCTTAACAGTCTCTTAAATAGCAGTTTGTGAATTATAAAAGGGTGTTTTTTAAACTTTTATTTACTACAGGAGAACAGGAAGTGTGTAAGGAGTTATAAAGATCTATTCAAACAAATTAAGCCGAAATTTATTATCACCTTTTTATACTTGATAATTATTTTTGCAGGTGTGATTGCACCATTATTTCACTGTGACCATTCTGATCATCCGGGTTACATATTTATGTTATAAGAACATTATAAAACGTCATGAAAAATTATGATTTATGGTATTAAACCACTGGAATTCGTGTGAATACATCATTTTGTTGGTAAAAAAATTATAAATGCCAGTGTATGAAGGGGGTTGTTTAAAGTGTCTCATGGGTCACTACTCGTGTCAAAACGAAACATAACAAGTTAATAGGAGTAACATTTTATAATTATGTTGTTAACTTGTATGTTTGTAAATTAATGTAATGTTAAGCATACATGTTATTTTGTTTTCATACAAGAAAACTTAAACAAAAACAGTGGCCAGGTTCATACCACAAAAACTCTCATTACACATGTTATGTGAGAGATGCTAACTTTGTATCAATTAAGTTTATTGTCGTGTATATATACAATATTTGTGCACTGTCGAAGCATATAGGTAATATGTGTATGAGGCTTAGAAACGGGGGGGGGAAAGGCGAGGCTTCGCCGAGCCTTTTCCCGCGTTTCGCGCCGAATACACATATCTACCTATATGCTTCGACAGTGCTCATGTATTGTATTTATCCTGCAATTTTAAATCGTAAATAAACGTTTACTGGACGATGATAAAAGTATTTGAATAATTTTGTGTATGTATTTGAAAACAATATCCCCCGATGTGCCCCGTTTTACATTTGTATGTTCTATTTATAACTGACCAATATAAAAAAATGTTCTATTTATAACTGACCAATATCAAAAAAATATTGGGCAGGCTATATTGGTCGGTAAATGCTGTCATTGCAGGATAAATCAATGAACGTGTCCTCATTTCATTTTTTTCTGTTGTTGTCCAAATTCCATCCAAGATGGCCACCGTTACTAAAACTAAAATTACGAATAGGGTCAAAACAGCGTTATCTGAAACCGTAGGTGCTCTTTAACGTATTTTCCATTTTTTTCGTCAACCTTAAGGCCTATTTACACGATCTGTACTCTCCATAGCTGTCTTTCCATAGCTGATAACATATGCCTCATTAGTCTGTTTAGACGGTATGTCATTTCACGTCTGAGCTAATTAATATTTCTATCCAAATTTTGTTTTTATTTACATTTACATGAAGAATGATGATTTTGTTGCTCCTATGTGTATTTTAATGATAGCTGCTGCATGTCATATTATCTGTAACAATCAACGTGGTCGGAGAACATGGGTGAGGCCATGGATACAACTAAGAAGAGAAGTTGGTGCTTACCATGCATTAATTAGGGAGCTGGAACAGGAGGATCAAAGACGTTTCAAAATTTTGTGAGAATTAACAAAGAAGATTTTGAAGAACCTTTGCATAGAGTATCCCCTCTTATCAAACCTGCGCCCAGGGAAAAATTGCACGTGCACATCAGTATATTTATAGTATAACCTTATTGACCTTTTCCATGAAGGGTTTATTTCCTCTGTCTTGACAGAGAGAATAGGGAAAGTTCTAAACGCTCTGTCTTCAGTCTGACTTCATATCTGTCATATGTTTTCCCAATGCACACGGTGTGTTTTAACAGCCATGGAAAATCAGCCATGGAAAAACAGATCGTGTAAATAGACCTTTATACTTTTGTCGATTTGTGTTGGTTAATTATGGCAATAAAGCTAATTTAAGCCAAAAACATCATCAGAATATATTCTCTAAAATTACTCAGCCAATTTGAACCAAACTTTGCAGGAATAGTCTTGGGTTTTCCCCCGATCTAATAAAATTTAGATCTCCTTCATTGCTCCTTACGTTTCTGTGTAGCTGCGTGAAAGATCTAACAACATTGCATTAGAGATCACGACAGTGGTCAGAATTTGAAATAAGCTACAACTTAATTGATTATCGTGACTAATAAAAATATTTTCCTAGGTTTCTTTATATCGATTGATTGATTTTTGGTGTTTAACGCCACTTTCAGTAATATTTCAGCTATATCATGGCGACCAGTTTTAGTGGTGGAAGAAGCCGGAGTACCCGGAGAGAACCACCGACCATGAGCAAGCAACTGGGAAACTTTATCACTTGCGGCTGCGAGTCGAGTACACCCCTTTTTGTAATTACCAAAGTCGGGCGCGAACCCACGCCGTATTGGTGATAGGTTTGTATGAGTTGTTAGGTAATCCAACTATCTAACCCATTGAGCCACCGAGGCCCTTTTCTTTATATCAAATCAGAGGTCATTTACAGACGTTTGGTTATTGAGGGAAAATTGACGACCTCCATAGAAATAGAAGAAACGAGTAGTGAATTATACCTCAGTTCGGGGTGAATGAATTAAAAACAGAGCAAACACCGTTTTTGTTGATCATTTCATTGTCAAACATGATCTCAGGGTTTGAAATTAGCAGTCGCCCACTCGCCATTTGCGAGTAAATTTCAGTGTGGGCCCTTAAAAATCTCATCTCAGTCGTCCACTTGGCGAATGAAAATTAGAAAAAATAAAATAGTGTAAATCTATATGTAATAATTCCTATTCACCAAGATCGAAATCCGAAAAATATTGACATTTCCATCGATCGATTTTAAGCCCTGATTTTTTAGTTTTGATATTAAACTGATATTCGCTTATATTACTCTTCGCTCTATGAACTGAGTAACGAAGTGTAGTAGCCCGGAAACCAGCTTATTTTGATGTATGCGAATCTTATCTCCAGTTAAGGAGATCTACGACTGTCCGTATAAGGATGTCAATTTTTGCATTAATTTTGCGTCATTTAAGGATTGAAATAAAGAATTTAGTTGTTGTTGTAAAGGGATTTAGGTAACAAATAATTCTTTTAACAACGATGATTTCTCTGTTGTCTTTATATTGCACAAACCATGCCGTTTTCTGTTGAGTCATATTACGGAATTTTATAGTACACTTTTCCGACTTTGATTTTTAATTTTACATGTTCGTTCAAAATATCCGGTTAGCGAAATGTTTCGACAAGATGATTTAAGTCAGTTCTTTTTGGGGAACTCTGGGCCTCTTAAAAGGCAAAATGAACAGAGAACACAATATTTTAGAGATTACGAAAAGTCCAAACGCTCTAGACAATTTTTAAAGGAATGGAATCAAAACCGTCCATGGTTAGTTGATACTGAAAGTGAAACTGGCATGGTTTGGTAATAAATAAATAAAATAAATAAATAAAGTTTTATTTAAAGTCGATACATATCACAACATACATATTGCAAAGAACAAAAAAAATGAAAACTCATTTACTACAGGATGTACAAGCTACAAACATCCCCACCATATGTCAAGCTCTAAATCACCCCGAAATTTGACTTCATCTATAAATTTCTGAAGTCATAGTGTATTGGTGCATGTAAAATAATTTTATTTTGAGGAAAAATGTTTTGGAAATTTGTTATCTTCTGTATTAAATTATAGTTTCTGAATGGCCAATTTTGCTGCCAGGAAATGGCCAGAATGCAGGATTTTACACCATTTATCCCAGGGCTTCCGGGGGCCTTCAGCGGACCCCCTGCCGTAGGGCACCTTGCAAGCGAGGTGGCAGGCGAGCTATGCGCACCTGATTGGCCCCTAACAAATTGTGTGGGCTACCAAAATTAATTTGGTGGGGGCCCACTTGGCCCCTAAAATATTTCCTTAGCTTCAAACCCTGTGATCTGCATTTTTTTCTAATCCTTATATCTTATCTGTACCGTTGAATATGGTTATTGAGAATAAAGATGATTGATATAAATTAAAATAATTACCTTTGCATGAATTTGGTGATATTTCCCCACTGGCTGCTTCATAGTGAATAGTTGGAGGATGCGAGTTTGATTGGATGAGGGCTTTTGACCTCTGAGATGATGTTGTTAGATTTCAGACGAAACGAGAAAGAAAAAGAGGATAGTAAGCGATTATAATAAGGGTAATCAGGGGCGGATCCAGGATTTGTGGTTAGGGGGGGGGGGGGGGGCGTGAGTAGGCCAGGGGTCTGGGGACCGCTTATGGTTCTCAGCGGGTCCAAGGCAGAGCTCTGGTAGGGATCCAGGGGGGAAGCGTCCCGGAAGCTCTGGGGTTTGAGGAATTACAGACGTTTATTTGAACGACAATTTTGAACCAACCACACCATTTTTATCAGACCAAAAAAACTTGACTTTGAATCTTAATTTTGCCGGATAATTGTTAACAGAGTTTTTGTCAGATTATAAGAAGGCATGCCTTATAAGAACCTAAAGTAAACATTTTCTTTTACAACCGTGATGCGAATTGTTCAAATCATGACTGATCGATCACGGTATGTTAACCCTTCAAAGAACTATTAGTTTAGTTTTATCGCATTCCTCATTTCACTAATTGATCTGTACTTTCGGTGCTTGTCCTTTCGGATGGTTCTAGTTAATGCTGCCCGTCCGGATGGAGCTTTTCTTTTCGTCGTTTGATTCATTCATTGAAAACGTATGATTCGACCGTTCTTGTTTATAGACAAACAAAAGCGGAAATTGTCAATACATGAACTTGTTGTTGATTTCTGATAAGCTAACGTAACTAAATTAGATGATCAGAATCGTTTCATGCAGCTTTAATGTTAACTTGTAACATAAATACGCATTTTTCCTTTGATGTTTTTATGCAATAATCAACTTAGAAATAGTGAACTTTAACAAAGCATGGTCTAACATGAAGATCTTGATGTTATTCCATGATTTTGACGCCATAGGTCTATTATTCCATGATTTTGACATCATAGGATCTGTTATTACATGGATTCGTTGGTTTAAATAAGTTCTTCGTAAGATCCATGGTATATATAATACACATTAGCCTTTGTTTGTCTATAAACAAGAACGAATCGTACGTTTTCAATGAATGAACCAACGGCAAAACGAAAAGCTTCATCCGGACGGACAGTATACTGATCATTTATCAATTGGTAGAGCTTTTTAGAATGATATCCCAAATTTACTCCTAATATCATTACTATTCATTTTGACTTACAAGTCACGAGTTAACCATTCATGAAAAAGTTGTTTGTTGAACTGCTTAATTAACGTTGCATAACATATGCTTTGCGAATTTTAGGGGGGGGGGGGGAGGGGGCGCACGCCCCGCACGCCCCCTCTAAATCCGCCTCTGATTATGTATATATTTTTTAATGTCGGACTTAAAAGCACATTAGAGCTTATGTTATTGTTGTACTCATGTACCGACTTTTAAAATAAATTACAAATGATGCCCACCGGTGCAAACGTAAAAGTCGTACAGTTTACTTTGTTCAGTCAATCCCATTTAACTTTTGCATTTGAAATTACTGAAATTAATTTCATGTGATTACAAATCATTGACACGCATTCAACCTGTACCTGAAATATCGGGACCACCAATCATCAAATTTACGGCAACGTAAATATTTACATGTAAAATTTTTTGTATATATCTCATACTAGACGGAATTAGCATTAGACTTTACGAATAAAGTTGAAACAAAAATTTGAAAAATGATTAGGTGTAAATATATATCTTCGCATGTTCATGTATAGCATAACATAACATAACATAACATAGTTTATTAAATCAATCAAGAAGCCCGTGAGAGCACAGAATTACAGACATTTACATTTTACACTTACAATGATTTTGATGATGTATGCAAAAGGAGGTAACGTAAATATGACTGATCAATTGTGTGTTGAAATTTACTGAAACTATCAACCTTTTCCGACAAACATTCATGCAAATGTTCAGTTAAATTTTCTTACTTATATAAATATGAGATATTTTTGTCTTTATTTTGTACGTAAATACCCTAGTGTATTTCTACCTTGCCCCATATTCGCGCCAGGAAAGGTAGCTCAAAGGTCAATATATAACTGAAATATTGTTGAAAAGTGACGTTTAAACACCCATAGCTTCATATGAATTATTGCAATAAAATATCGATTAAGTAACGAAATCGATATAAATTATTTTCCAGTTTATTTAGTATAAAAAGCTTGTTCTACACGTTTACTGCGAGATGTATTGCAACCGCCATTTTTTACTACAACCACGTGCGCATGCTCGTGTTTGATAGAAAAGCTATAGCTATATTTAGATATTTTGTGATAATAATTTTATATTGTAAATCGATCCACCCTGTGATTTTTTTCAACAAGATACATTTTTTATAGTATATATTTTATTATTAAATACAATATATTGAATTGATTTTCGCTAACACTTCAATCATTGAATATTGATTTTTTTCGGATGTTGAATATGTTTTCCCCAGAATTGCACCCCCTGTTAGTATACATAAATGTTATTGCTTTATTTAAAAAAAAATAACACCAAGAACATCGATGATACGAGTGTTCTTATTCAGAAATAAACCTACAGCAAAATAAAGGTATACTGTAAACAAAATTTATTGTCCGAAAAATACGGTACTCCTCTACTATACTAATTTGGATTAGGTGATGGGAATTAGGTGTCATCATCAAAATAAAGTATTTTATGATAATGATGGCTGATTAAAATTGTTTGTCCTGCATTGGCTGTCAGTTGTAATATACAGGATGTAACCAATATACAGGAAGAGCTCCTACTGTGAAGCCATCTATTTTGAGATGTCATTCAATGAAAATAACAACCTGACCATATTGTTACATAATAAGAATAAGAATTAGATAAAAAATTAAAATTTACAGAAGGCAAGGATTTATATAATTAACACATTAAGTCACATTTCATTTATTTAGCTTGGGAATTTGAGAAAAGTTTTCGCATTTATAACCACGAGACTACATGACTCCTCGATGACCCGAATGCTATTCTCTTATCCAAATTAACATATCCGGGTATTTAATAATAACACTTTTTTTTAGCAATCAATTTTAATCGTTTCATTTATATAAATCGTTATTCAATAATTCGTCTATTTTATTAACAAAAATAAACTATTGTAAAGAAAATATTACGTATTAGCAAAGTGTATGAATGGATCAGAGACTATATTATGTAACCTTGTACATGTCAATAAAAAAAAAATGTCGGGTGTAAAAATACGGATGAAAACACATAAATTGACGCTACTTTGTAGGAATAATGACATTCTTTTCTTAAAGACGTAACATCCGATCAGCCTGATCGGGAGACTTGCGCATTGAAATGACATTGTTTATAGTAACGTGAGCTGGGAGTTACTGATAAACAACCGCTGATAATGGTAAACATATGCACAATATCATGGATGAGGACTCTTGCGTGAATATATATACACAACATCAAACATATAAAATTAGATTTCTAAATTTTGATACTTAAAAAGTTACGTCTTTAAGAAAGGATAAATACAGCAAGCAAGCTTGTTATACATTTAAATTTTACCCCGAGATCAAAATATTACTAAAACTAGGATGTCAACAAACTACATGCATAACCAACAAAACACGTCACGCTATCAAAAAAAAAATATCGTTAACTAATGAAATAAAAAATTGAAGTACAACTTTTTAAAATATTTTATTGAATAAAAATACAATAATGAATGGAGTATGTGATCTGAGCTCTTCCTGTCCAAAAATATGTAGAAGAATATTCGATTATTAGCATCGTGTTATCGGTTTTCGTGCTATTATCGATTTTCAGATATAGCGATTAACAGTGTTAACCCTTCATTCATATGACGATTGGAATTTTCAAAGAATGCCCAGTTAAATATTTCTTTGTACATAAGATTGTTTTTAAAGCCATTCTTGTATTTTAATATACTCTCGATTATCTGGCAACTTTTGCTGTCAGTAAAATGGCGTCATCTGTTTTCGTATGAAGTAAAAACAGGGCCGATATACGGGATGGAAACGAATATAAAATCCGGAAATGGCTGGTTTTAAAATTTCATGGTTCTGGTCATCTACCAAAACATATTACATCTAAATAAAATAACAGAATGTTTGAAAATGACCACTTTCAAAATTGTGTTTACTTTTGATGTTTTTTCTTAGTGCTGAAACCACAATGCACTGCAAAGTGACATGTATTTTATATAAGAAACAGGCACATTTCAGTCAGCTCTTTTGTTTACAAGTACGATCAGTGACCCCATGAGAGTTACATGACAGAAAGAGCCGGTGCCTGAGAGGCAGGCGACATAGTTCAATTTTATATAGCCCTTCTGGATTTTTTTTCAGCTACTTTATAAATGAAGTAAATTTTTAGCATTACAAAAAGTATGGTTCAGTAGGTAGGTTCACTGTTTTTGGTACTTGCGTCTTTAAAAGTAAACTTTAACATCTTTTATGAATTTATTACACAATCTCTTTTTGCAGATTTACGTTTTGTTTCTATATACTTATGGCAAAACAAACGAATCGGAGAAAACGATCCGTCTTTAATGAGACACATTTACAAAAGATTTTTTTCGAAAATTGAAGAACTACGAAATTATGTGAAAAAAAAAAGAACAGACATCGGAACAATGCCATGAATTCGTAAAAAAATAAAAATAGGCCTATGCTACGGAGCAAAATTGTTTTAATGCTATTATTTATAAGATCGCACTTTGTAATCGATCGTTCATGCACTACAATAAAGCTACACATAAGCTCTGCTTCTTAGTTAAAAGCACAGAAAGTTACAGGGTAGGAAGCCATAAAATTGAGAGGATTATGTAAACATATAATTTGTAATAGTTTTCATTTGACAATTACAGACGATGCGTATTATAAATACTTTTAAAGGGATATTGTCTACCAGCTGCGTAATTTTTTCATACCCAAAATTATTGTCGATTTCCGTACTGACCTTCATAAAATGAAGATTAAACACCGAATTATTGATGAATACGCTCCGAAACGTTGTTTTTTCGACTAAAAAAGCTGACCATCGTTACCGGAAGCTAATTAATTATGCACTGACCTGGGCGAGGCCAACTCTATTTATCTATTTTTATGTCAGTAGCCCGGATGCTGCAGCATGGATATTGAGGTAAGTTTCTATAAAAGTTGAGGAAAAAAGCTATTTGCGAATCGATTGTATCTAAAAGACGTAGAATAAATAATTTCTGTATCAGGAATAGATTTCCTTTGATGAAAACTACATGCCTTAACAGATTCAGCCGATATTTCCACGATAACCATTGAAAACATGCCAGGAGGCACCCTATGGGGACAAGCTCAACTACGTATTTTCGATCGGAAATTTTTGCCGGCGTTAAAAATAACTAAATTAGTTTTTTTCTTCTTATAAGTTATGAAGTTGTTTCCCGAGATTTTGATACACGTGTTAAATTAATTTATTTTAGCCAGTTTACCGACAATATGAAAACAGAATACATGTAGAACACAGTGAAATACATGTCTGATGAAAACGAATGACGTAGCCAGTGTTGTTTTATTTGTTAATTGACTGGAATGTTTCAGAGAAATTTGGGCTGGATTAGAAACAAAAGAGACCTTACTTCTAGTTCCACAAGACAGTTGCAGCAAAATAATATGGGACTGACCATTTACCTTGAAGGGGGCTATGTCACGTTTTTTCGCCGTAGAAATGTTTTTTTCAGACGCCACAGAAATCATATTTTCTTATTTTCCGGCGAAGTGCCAATCTAATTAAAACAAGGTGAACTGTGATCTAATGCTCACTTATGATACCCCTGCCACTTCCCATGATATGGGGTACCTATATGAAGCTTGTGACCAAATACCAGATTTCTGCCATCAATAGTTGTTGAGAAAAATGTGCATATATGTTCAATGTGGATAAAAACCAACTAAGTCGGCAAACAGGAAGTAGGAATCTGATGGTTCCAAAACGCTTCCCACGATATGGCATACCTATGTGAAGCTTGTGACCAAATATCAGATTTCTGCCATCAATAGTTGCTGAGAAAAACAGTATACCCCCCTCCCCCTTCGGGGACCGGGGGTATAATTAGATCAAAAATAGGGAGCAAGCGCGTAGATCTAATTTTAATTAGATTGGCGAAGTGCTGGAATAATTTTTTTTCTTCAAAATTTTGTATATGATTATACTGTGAAAATGTCAAGTCAGAATATATTTTTTTCTCCTGTCCAGCCAAATTTTTTTCTTCAAGATTCAGAATCAAAATAATTTTTAGGAAAAAAAACATAAAATTAAAATTGAATAGCTTGAGGGGTAAATTGATAAAAAAAAATTGCAAGACCAAAATGGTTCTCCCATATACCAACAAAAAACGAAATAAAACTGTGGTCATAAGAAAGTCCCACGAGAAAATCTTTCCTTCCAAAATAAGACTTTTTTTTATTTCTCTAAACTGAATTTGTGCAAACTATTTCACTTATAATGAATTATATTTCTTTTTTAAATAGAGCTCATTTTTCTAGATGAATGTATAACCATCTGTCTTTACTCTGTTTTTATTAAATCTCTTGTCTTTATTACAGGACTTTGATCGGATTGTCCTTGATGAGGCAGTGTTGGGGGTTGCTAGAATGTTTCGAGAGGAACTTGTAGTAATGCCCCATGATGAGGATTACAACAGATCCAATAGGTATGCAGCCTACCGCCAGTATACCATTTGGGCACATGGCCGACTTGGAGCTGGGGTCAGACGTGTGATCCCAAGCTGTTGTACTTGGAAAATTAGGGACAAGTATCCTGATCTATATGGACAGTACAAGGGTTTCATTCCTAGACGATTTAATTAAAACTTGTTCATGAAATATTTTGTATTTTATCCCATATACCCTATAATGATAAAGTTTACCACTTGCTTCCCTATGGTCGGTGATTGTCCCGGTACTCTGGCTTCCTCCACCACTAAAACTGGTCGCCATGATATAGCTGAAATATTGCTGAAAGTGGCGTTAAAACACCAAAAATAAAAAATAAATCAACCCTAATGAGTTGTTAATTTCACAAGTTGGTCAGTTGGAATTGTAAATTTAATTTGAAAGTTTTGCCATCTTATTATTATTTTTTGTTCCATCAGCACTGACAATTTCTTCTAAAATGGACTGACAGTCTTTTATATAATTCAAAACCAAACTTGGCAGAGATGTTTTCTATGAGGTCCTACACAAGAGTTGTTACTTTTGTGCAGATTCGTCAAAAAAACATAGCCACCATGTGACTTTGAAAATTCTGATTGGTCGATTTTCAAGAAACTTCTTCTCAAGAACCACTGAAGGGATTGAATTGAAATCTGGTATATATGTTCCTATGAATGTCTTTAACATGTGTTGTTACTGTTTGCACCATTTGAAAATTCAAAATGGCCACCAGCTATCAATATTGTGCATTGGACAATTTGTAATGGCCATTATCCTGACTTGGGTACTTTTCTGCTCTAAATGTGCAGAACTTCTGTTAGACCAGGAAAAACAAAGAGTGTCAATCTAAATTTATTTTATGCGACAATATAGTCAATTGTTTTGTCTTGGTCTTCAAATCTGGATTTCTGAGATGCTACAATATCATCCCGAGTTGGAGGTTGTGGAATTGGTGCAAGATGGACCGAGATTCTTCTGGGATCATCTACTTCCAACTGCACATGTTAATTCATTCCTTCATTATCTTGCTGTCTCATACAAATGATGACCCTTAATAGTCTTGGAACATAGGAATATGACTTGTCAGCTTTAACAGGCTGCACAGACCATCTAGCTGTCTTTTTGTTGTAACTTCTCTGCCACCTGAAGTAGAAAAATACATACAATGTAATTCACAAGAATAAAACAATAGAATTGAGATTATGATCTATGGAGCCCTAACTTTCAATTCAAGATGAATATCTCGAATGTATAGTGAATGACAAACTAAACATATCATTACAAGTCCACTTTATGAAGGATTTGAGTGATTTGTAGACAGATTTTAGGTTGTGGTCATCCCTCAAGAAGTTCTACGGCAGGCATCACGAGCTGGTCAATGGTTACAGGGTGTCTGTTACCCAAATCAGACCTGATCTTCATTTGTTGTTGATGTCTTTCCCTTCATCGGATGGGACTTCTACCGGACTTGACCATGGACAACACAGCGGGTTTGCGACTTTCGATTGACCCTTCTGAAGCCTATGATCAAATATCAGATGGCTGCCATAAATAATTACTGAGAAAAATGTTATGAACATCTTGGGACGAACGGATGGACAGAGGTAAAACAGTATACCCCCTCCCCCTTCCAGTAGAGCGGGGGTATAATAAAGCTCCTATGACATATGATCATGCATGGTTCTGTTATTAGGACAAAATTTCAAGTATGTAAGTTACAACTGAAACATGAAATTAACATGACAAACCTTAGAGTGAAGTTGAGGCTAGGTTCAAAATCTCCATCATCAGAATCATCACCAACATCACTGCCCTCTTCAGTAATATCTATTGAGAGACTGTAAGAATAAAAAATAATTGTTTATTACAGTGTATGTGTATAATATCGAAACAAATTTTGCTATATGGTTCTGATGTGCAGCTGTATAACGAAAAAGCTTTTCAAAATAATATCAAATCTATATACATGTATCCAGCACACATCTACACAACCCAATATAAAGAAACAAAATTACATCAAAGTTCCAGGAAAAAATTTGGTGCGCCAGACGTGCGTCAATTCTGTCCCAGTTTGGTTTCATTCCCGTAAGTAGCTAAAGAGGACTGGCCATTTCAGCTTGTGGATTGATGAAAATGTAACGATGACGCAGAAGCCAACATGATCCCTATATAATATAGCTACTAGTAGTATCACTATGCAAGCCACAATAATTAATAGGAAACTGTTATACGAGTGACTGTGTTGAACAATATTGACAATGTTACCTATAAACATAATGTAGAATATGTCTAATCTTTAACAAAATGAACATACTCAAATGGGTTCACAAATGAACTCGATTTCTCCAGTTTCATCCGTTTCGTTGAAATGTGATGGCTGCTCATTTCTTCTACTCTAGAATTACCTTGGTCAGAATATCTAAATCAAAAGTACAAATATCAATCACTACAAAATCACATTTGTCTGAAATTACCAGTTTTTGTAGTAATTTGCCTAAAAAATTTAGATAATTTTACAAAAACCTGCATGATTTTAACACAGACATGGGCCATCGGTCTACTGTTAAATTCACACACTGTGAAACATGCAAATTGCTATGGATCTTCACATTATTTCTTAAAAATCTTGTTTATAAATCATACTTACAAGATCCAAACTAAACAAGGGCAAAGCGTGGCGTATCCCCTTGCCTAAAAATTTGACCCGGTGACCTTGACCTTTGACTTTGAAAATCAATAGGGTTCCAGATTCTCTTAAGGACTAATTATGTACCAAGTTTGGTCAAAATCCATTGAAGGATGTTGATTCTAGAGTGTTCACAAGGATGTTATGTGGTAAAATTTTGACCCGGTTATCTTGACCTTTGACCTATAAGGCTATGACCTTGAAAATCAATAAGGTTTCGGTATCTTAAAGACTAAGTATGTACCAAGTTTTGTCAAAAATCCATTGAAGGATGTTGATTCTAGTGTTCACAAGGATGTTATGCGGTAAAAAATTTAGGCTGTGACCTTGATCTTTGACATACGACCTTGAAAATCAATAGGGTTCCAGATTCTCTTAAGGACTAAGTATGTACCAAGTTTGGTCAAAATCCATTGAAGGATGTTGATTCTAGAGTGTTCACAAGGATGTGACGGACGGACGGTAGCGTTACTATATCCCTTGGCAACTTCGTTGGCGAGGGGATAAAAAGCAGTTCAAATGACAATTCTTTAAATAGAAAGCGTTTATATGAAAAAAACATATTGATTTCGCTCTATCATGTCTATGTTGATAATTCTAAGATAGTAAAGTATAATTTTGGCTCCCTGAACTAAAAATTATGTCCAAAATTGTTGAAATGTAGTAAAAAACTAGTTAATGTAATGTTTTTAGAATAGTCAAGAAATAAACTTGGTTTGCATAAGGAAATTGAAAACGATATTCATTTAGTCATAGTCTAAAATATGCAGTTCAGGACATTTCAGTAAAATTTTATAGTCACATATATAGAAAAGTTTCTGAAACTTGCAAATTTCTATGGATCTTCATATTATTTTTTAAAAACCTTGTTTATGTATCATACTTACAGGATCCAAACTAAAAATGCTACTGAAATGACACTTATTTAAATGGAAAGCTTTTTATATAAAAGATACATACTGATTTTCCACTATGGTGATAATTCACAGACAGGAAGATATAATTTTGGCTCCCATAACAAAGTGTTATGTTCAAACTTATTGAAAAGTACTTTTAACCTTATTTATGTAATGTATTTCCAGTACCCAAGATATAAACTTGTTTGCATAAAGGAATTGAAAATGATTTTCATTTAGCCATGGTCTAAAATATGCATTTTAGGACATTTCTGAAATTTTCAGTAAAATTTTGTAGTCATATATAAAAAAAAGTTCTGAAACTTGAAAATTTCAATGGATATTCATATCATTTCTTCAAAACCTTGTTTATAATTATATATTATACTTACAGGATCCAAACTAAAAGTGCAATTGAAATGAAGCTTCTTTAAATAGAAAGCTTTTATTTGAAAAATACATACTGATTTTCCATTATAGTGATAATTCACAGAAAGTAAGGTGTATACTTTTGGTTCCCAAAACTAAGTTTCATGTCCAAGTTGTTGAAATTTGATAAAATTAAAAGCCTAATTATATCAAAGAAATAAATTTGCTTGAATAAAAAGAACTTTATAGGGTTTTCATTAAGCCATGTACAGTTTTAATTCTTGCATTAAAAATGAATTGATTCGATTTTTTATTTAAATTGATAATAATAAACTGCATTGTCATTGATATCATTTTTGCACTCCCATTTCCCTTTTGCTGGCCTCTTAAAATTTGTGTTTGTTTACCTCGCAAATACGGCCGTTTTATGCTACTCATTGACAATAATTTGCTGTTGCCAGGTGCAAAATTACATATATTGATTAATATCTACCGAAAATGATCATAGGCATCATCATAAATTCATAAAATATGAAAAACGATTGAGAAAAGAAGGCAACATGCTCGGCTTACCTATCAACAATAATCAAGCACTTCCTTGAGTTCGCTCCATCCAACGGCAACGGTCCAACTGATCCCCTACATATATCCTGCATTTGTTCCATTTGGAAGATACTTCACTTCTATTCCTCTTTATCTCTGAATCCGTCAAAGTCCGCTTTCTTCCACGCGTTGACAGTTTCTCTTTTGCCCAAGAACCACATGTTGTTTATTGTTTCTAAACAGTGCGCATGCTCAAGACGTGTTCGCATAGAAGGCCATATGAACAGATTTGAATATTGTCATCCGGACAATAATTCTGATAACGATAGTTTTGGGTCTTTTTCGTATCTTTTGCAACATAACTCGGTGTTAATCTTCATTTTATGAAGGTCAGTACGGAAATCGACAATAATTTTGGGTATGAAAAAATTACGCAGCTGGTAGACAATATCCCTTTAAAGTACATTATACAAAACTTCAGGGTACATCTCTTACGTAATATAATAATTTGTTTATGGAAATACAATATTCTTACTTGCCAACAGTAAAAAGATTAATCTGTTTACATAACGGTTATTTCTGATTTGAACAAAGCGTAACATGTAATATGTCTGCGTAAAGAAAACATTTTTTGTTTAGTTTAATAACGTCTTTCGAACTGGCGGACACTTCTGATTAATCTCAGAATGGTCATAAAAAATATGATTGTTGTTTTTATAAGGAAAAATTGCATATGAATGTTTTTTGTCTATTTTGCTTTTTGGGATTTGCAAGAAGAATGTTCTACCCTGCTCTGTTCACCCCGCTTTACTTCATAATTTTGGTTGTTGCTATATCATTCTGATGATGCACAAAAAAAATCAAGATAAAAATGAACAATCCAATATAACTTACGATCAATGTTAATCTTAAGATTTTTTTGTGAAAATAGCCCCAGAATCATTGCTGCATCAGGCGCGGATCCAGCAGTTTTGAAAACGGGGACCCAGGCTCTTGTTTGCCAATTTTTACCCAATTTATACACGAATTTTACTAAATTGTCGAACACCCCCTTGATCCGCCAGTGTGCACTAATATGCACCCATTCCTCATGTATACTTGATCACCTATTAGAACCTTTAAAATGTGTATTGCATCTCATATTCTAGTCACGGGTACCGTTAAATGGTCACAAAATGTGTATTGCGTTTCTGATTATTGCCAAAGATTGTGACACATGTATTCATGTATTCGGTCAGAGTCCTGTCGACCGGATGTAAGATGACACTTGTATATTCTGCCTGGCAATATTAGGTATCTGCTGAGTGAACCGGTGTGAATGTACCTGTCGTTTTCAGAATGAAAATAAAAATAAGTAAACCCGCCTTTCACTTCTTATTTCAGGAATTATTTGCCTTAATTTATTGAAGAATAAAATATTTCAAATTAAAATATGGTCTTTCGCTTTACGGCGTTTACATAGGGATATGATTATTTGTTTTATATCATAAACAAAAATATTTATTGTTCATTAAGGTGCCTCATTACAATAATCAGAACTTTTAAAGCACAATAACTTTGAGGCTGTACATACGCAATCCTGTGCTATAAAACAAAGCATAAATAGCTTAATAGAGACCGATAGTTTAATATATACTTAATTCATTTTTTAGTAAATAGTCTCAGCATAGGTAATACAAGGTTAATGTGTTTCTCGCATGATAATCAAAAACAAGTAATAGTGAAGTGACAACAGTATACGTATTCTGTACGTGTATCACACTTTGCTTATATTTTAATACATTTTAAGTCACATTTCTTAATAAACATCGCATTAAGTTAAAATACGACATGAAAATCAAATACACAACAATTGATGGATTATTGTGTATTGAATACACTAAATTTATTAAGGGCCAGACTAGTATGACATAAATAATAATAATAAATAAATAAATAAATAAATACGTATAGATACACGATAATATAATACTATAGATCGTCATATTCAATGAGCTAGTGACGACTACAGTATTACGTAATCTCTCTACTCAGCGGGTGATTTAAATGACCGTGCGATTTAACTGGTAAAATGCAAATTTAAAAGGAAAAACGCTAAAATCCCACGACAATGCAAATTTAAAAGGAAAAACGCAAATATAAAAGGAAAAACGCTAAAATCCCACGACAATGCAAATTTAAAAGGAAAAACGCTAAAATCCCACGACAATGAAAATTTAAAAGGAAAAACGCAAATATAAAAGGAAAAACGCTAAAATACCACGACAATGCAAATTTAAAAGGAAAAACGCAAATATAAAAGGAAAAACGCTAAAATGCCACGACAATGCAAATTTAAAAGGAAAAACGCTAAAATCCCACGACAATGTAAATTTAAAAGGAAAAACGCAAATATAAAAGGAAAAACGCTAAAATGCTACGACAATGCAAATTTAAAAGGAAAAACGCTAAAATGCCACGACAATGCAAAATTTAAAAGGTAAAACGCAAATATAACAAAATAATTCGCTAATTTAACTGGTAAACGCTAATATAACTGGTAATCTTTAATTATTTGCATTTTACCGGGCATATTTGCATTTTCTATTTCCTAGTGTTAACAACAATTAGTTCATATTCAGGCTTCATTGGTAAACAAAATTAGTAACAATTATTTCATATCCAGGTGGTATTGGTAAACAAGCTTAACAACAATTATTTCATATCCAGGTTTCATTGGTAAACAAGCTTAACAACAGTTATTTCATATCCAGGTGTCATTGGTAAACAAGCTTAACAACAGTTATTTCATATCCAGGTGTCATTGGTAAACAGGTTTCATTGGTAAACAAGTTTCATTGGCAAACAAGTTTCATTGCATCTACTTACATGTCTTTTAGCATTCTAAAATTCATCAATACTTTTATTGTTTATAATAATACTATTTTGTAAGAAGTTGGATAATATTTATTTTACTTACTCCATTTATTTAGATAATGTAACAGAAAGTACGATTACAATCTCAACAATAGTGTTCAAATAATAATAAAAAAAAACGTTGGAACGGAAGTAAATTAATACGGCTGACATTTAGCCGTTACATTGATTATTAATTATATCACGTATCACGCGGTCGTCGTTGGTCGTGATCGGGTGGTAGTTGGATTTACAGCTACCTTTGCAATGAGTACCTATCACTACTAAAGTTTTGATTTCGAATTCCACCACGCGGGGTGTACTCGATACAACATTATGTGATAAAGTTTGTCAGTGACCTGCGACAGGTCGGTGGTTTTCTCCTGGTACTCCGTATTCCTCCACCAATAAAACTGGCGACCACGATATAGCTGAAATATTGTTGAAAGTGGCGTCAAACACCATAAACCACCACGACCAACATTAATTATATCACGCTTGTAATAGTCTGTCGACAAATTAGGCCTTTAAAATAGAAATGAAGAGACAAATGTACGGAAAATGTGAAACAGTATCAACTTTATTATCTCCCTTTATGAGGATAGACAAGGGAGATTATTAAATATGCTATGTTGGTTCCTTCATGGCTAAGGTTTTCTTACAATACCTAATTTTGGCAAAGACAGTTAATCTTTCAATGTGTGTGTTGCATGAATTATATTTAGGTAACATTATTTACACTATTCTTACAAAAAAGCATGGAATATCGGAATATATATTTCCTGGACAGATTAGAGAGTTAAAAAAAACTACTATTCCTTCCTTTGTTGTGATCGTATGGATTATTGGCTTTCATTTTATGACATTTCATTTTTATTTTCATTGAAAAATTCAGCCTTTTCGGTGGTGGTTTTCCAGTATAAATAATTTCTAAAATGTACATGATGTGGAAATATGCGTATGTTGCAAGGAAAGTCATCTCGATCAAAATAACTGTGACTTTAGAGATGAACAATACCTACCGCTAGAGTAGAATTATTGACTTTTGTGTAATATATATAAGCCACCAGTGAATACATATTTGTTGCATTAAGATCATAGATAGACAGGTAGGGGTAACGGTCAGCAAACTTGGTCAGAATCACCTCTCCAGATAAACCTAGAAAACAGCCAAGTCGTGAAATTCTTTTGTGATTTTGATTATGTCCATTGAACATTAATGGCGATATTTGTGAGATTTTCGTGGAGCATGAACTGCTTATCCTTCCGAGCAACCGAGTTCACCTTTAGCTTGTAGTGGGATTCGTGTTGCTCAATCCTCAGTTTTCTGTATAGTGTTTTGTAGATCATTGTTCATCCTTTTGTCTCTTTTGCTTTGGCCATTGCATTGTCTGTCGATTTACGGTTTGATATAATTAAACCATTCTTAATCATATTTAGGAATCATAGAAGGTAATACTGTATATCAAAATAACATCAATTTGATGGTATTACACATAATATGATAATATGTGTTACCTAACTTGGGATGAAGTCCAATAAAAAAAATTAAACAATATTAACTCAGATATATGGACCTATAATTTTTCTTCAAAGTAGACCGGGGGCGGATCCAGACTTTCTCAAAAGAGGGGTCAAATAGAGGAACCCAAACTAAAATTTTCCGTCTTTTTTAAGTTTTTTCGCCAAAACGGGGACCTGCTCCTGTAGACTGTGCACCCAGTCCGGTGTTGTATAATCCGGTACTCGACATCTCAATTTCATAGAAAATATTATTTCGGACAGGAGGAGGAAGAAATGAAACTCTGTTTAATGATATTGTCAGTCCCACGGTTTATGTTTAACGGCCTAGAACACACTGCGATTTTGAGTAATTTTTTAAGTCATAACCGGAAGTAGTTCCAGATTACTGCGCATCCGATTTTCTGCAGCAGTAACCCTGCATTGATTTCCGGTGCAAGGAATATAATCCATTAGTGATATGGATCTGGAATCAAAATATTGCTATTTCTACCATAGTTGGGACTTCGTTCCATATCAACAAGAATGGCTTCATTCTGACTGGTTGCAGGTAGGTACAGCGTGGAAGATCCTAATGTGACTACGAGATGAAATACGCCCTAATTTTAATTTGCATTAAAATCATTTTTTCTCTCGTGTTCACTTAAATCCAGTTATTCATCAAATTCAGTGTAAATGTACTTCTGCAATAATGTTGAATTTGATTGATTGATTGATTGGTGTTAATCGTCAACTTTAGCGGTATTTCAGCTATCTCATGGCATTGCGAAGGTGTAGTTCAGTGCAATTGTCTTTTGATTAAGCTTTGTTACCAAACTTGCCGGTTAATATTCTTAACTGAATCACATACATTTAAAATAGATAAAAGGAGAAATTATATAGAAATTATATTTACCTCCAGTTGTTTGTAGGAGGACTCATGTCTTATTTACGTTATTTGTGTTTGTTTGCGCATAGTGGTGTCTAATACATATTGTGTTGTGTTTTTGTTTTGTTTTTCTTCGCTTTGTGTACTCTTATGTTGTCAGCTTCTCTGGATTGACCATTGGTGATTGCCCCTTCGGCATTCTTAACGTTTATAATACAATCTTTATAACTCGAGTGATTCGTTTTGATTTTCCTTTATCAGCTTTTCATTGAGCAAACCCAACAGCACAACAATAAACCCGTGATTTTATATACCTTTAAAAGAGACATCTATCGCTGCATTTCGTATCGCTGTTCCGTTAACGATTGATGCATTTCCACCTGTCGAGTTCAGCGACAACCCATAGAGCATAACAGCGTCATATAGAAATATAGAATATGGGTCTGGCTGTAAAATAATCATACCTTGCAGCATCTAATTGTTTCTTATTAATAATAACATTAATTCAATGGGTGCCACTAATGGAGCAGAAACTGCTTGCCTTTCAGAGCAACTGATCTCTATCCCCTGAGTTCTAGTGTTATTCGAGTTTTTTCTCCTTTTTGCATGTTTTGTCCACAGTATTGTAGGTCTTTAAATTTATTGTTTCTGGTTACCTCTGTTGGTATGTTTAAAATCTTTTAACAAATGTTTCACTTAAATTGGTAGTATTTAGGTACTATATATATATATATATGATCAATTGTTAATATCCGAACAATGTCTTAGGTTTTAAAAGCGTGTTATTGTAGTGCAAAGCGAACCTCATCATCGTGAAATATTAACTTGTTCTTGTCATGATATATCTGAAACATTACTGAGTTTGTGTTAATCAACAATCACTCAATCACTTTATGCTTTGGTAGGGTGTTTGTGCTACTAATAACTAGTATATATATATTGATCCTATTACAATACCTCAAATGTCCCCCATCCAATATTTCTAGAACACACATCAATTTTATATTCAGTGAGTTATACAGAATTTCAAAATAACTGAAGAAAAATGTACGGAAAATATAAATTCTTTGTGCCTTTCTATATAATCACCATCCTCATCTCCCTCAGCAAAATCTAGCCAAGACGTCCATTATGTAAATGGGTACGTGTAATGGAAACTAAAACCACCATCATTAAAAGCCTCTCCCCCTTAGACCTGCACTATACAATTAAACGGAAGTATTAGATTACAGGTCGGACATTAATTTCCTGTTTACCCTTTGAATAACATTAACAGCATTTGCTGCTAAACATGATTATATATGCCACCCCCATTACTCCAAACTGTCATTTGCATGGAACATCTTTTACACTGTTTAAATGGGAGGCTCACATGATCATGTATCACTCACTTGGTTCCTCATGCACAGTTTATTTATGTCAATAAAGTCTAGATTTTGAGAAAAACATGGAAATAATAAGAAGACCATATTTCAATTCACATAGGGGCCTATGCTAAACATTTACCCATTAGATAAGGAATTGAAATGACAAAAATATGCCTTTAGTACACCTCTTGGTATTGCAATACCTCTGACACGGAAAATAGCTACAACAAGTTTGTTCGTACATCTCAAACAGGCACATTTTTAACAATAGAAAAACTTCATGTACATATAAATAAAACTAAACAAATATTGTCTCTTTCTTGAATTCCTTTCATCCCTGTTATCACGAAACCATAAGAGCTAAGTCTAGATTAATTCTGTTTATCATAAAAACACAGGTATGACATTTCAAAAGAAATCATAGTAAATAACTATATATACATTTATATTCTTCTAATTCTGAATTGTGGAGCTTTGGGAAGGAGTGTAGAGAGACCATCGTGCATGGCGGAGAGATGTAAACTGTTGCCAGTGAGATAACATTTAATATTCATGTAACTACTTTGTAATGCATGTTTATTATTTTCATCATTCGTCTAAGATAAAATTTTCACTGAAAGAAATGTAAATTTTCATAAGGTAGAATTCTGTTTACATAATTTCCCCTTTCTCATATCTATAAACCTTAATTATATTTCGCAGACTACTGGACATAAAATGAACTAATGTTCCTTACGTCTGTTGCATTTGGTATATTATTGTCACTTCCGAACAGTGATTCTGCTGCATGTATAGCGTCTGCTTCCCATGACGTGTCTAACTCACTAGTATCACCTAGTATTATCTAAAGAACAAATCATAATGCTCAATCAGCGAATGTGTTTATAGTGATAATGATACACAATACTGCCAACTCGAAAACTATTACACGACTACTGATTTCGATTTACGGCTTCTGATGTCAAATTACGGTTTCTGATTACCCCTTTGGTATCTTAGAACTTTTCTTATTTTTAACTGAAATACAAATGAAAGCAGTGATATCATTGCTGTTCTTCTAATAGTCACAGTTGAATCTCCAAAATGAGCATAGCATATTCACACTAAATTGTCCGTGATTTTGATACGATTCTAGCGTGGAGTAGAAAGTGTCATTAACTCTTGTGGTAAATTACTGTTTTTTGTTTTTTTTTCTCATTTTCTGATGTCAATGTGTGTAAAGATGTTTCCAAGATTTGTAGTAATCAATATTATACCGGATTTGTAACTAGAGTAAGACGACGTGTGCCATCAGTGGAGCAGGAACTCCTCACCCTTCCGGAGCACGTGAGTTAACCCCTGTTTTCATTGAGGTTAGTGTTACTCGATCTTATTTTTAAGGGTAATGTTTTGTTGTTTGTCCTTTGTCATTTTCCTTTTGGCCATTGTGTTGCTCCACTAGTGGCACCCGTCGTGTTAATCTAGTTACAAACCCGGTAATAAGTCGTGAATGAGGAAAGGCCCGGGAAGTGTTTACGACAAGTGGAACATATCCATAGTCATTTGTGACACATATATTCCATAACGGTCAACCAAGTCATGGTGGCGACCGTAAAATTTTCGAAGCAATGACTTCAACTTTACCAAAAGGAACCATTCTTCCCTGTTAGCAGAAACCCTCTATCAGGAAATCCTGATAGGAACCACAAGCTCTGGAATATCGTATTATCTCCATATGCAGGTGCTACTGGAATGTTGCTACATATAAATGGAAAGTTCACAATGGGAAGATTGAAATTACGAAATGAATGTTTTACTCATAATAGAACACACTTAAGATGTAGAAGAACACCCATTCATATAACAAAGACGACGAGGACTTAATTAACAATAAACCAAGTAATATATGTAATATTTTACACCGAGAAAGGATACTCTGATTGGTATAAGTACTGGGAAGGACAAGGGATAGAGTCAGACAAAGTTACCTTTTAACTTCTCACAAACGACATCTCAATAAACTGCTGCACATCAGTGATATTACTAAAATATGAGACACTCATTAATGAGGTGTTATATCCCACAAAGCCGATGTCCGTCCAATTCAGAGTAGTTGTAGAGGAGAAACTATGTTATACTCCTTTATACAGGGGGTGTACAATTTAGAGTAGTTGTAGAGGAATAACTACATGTATATTATACTCATTTATCCCGGGGGTACAAGTTAGAGTAGTTGTATTGGAGTAACTACATGTATATATTACTCATTTATCCCGGGTGTACATTCTAAATTGCTTCTGTACAATTCTTGCATTTGTACACAATTGCATTCACTACCTAACCATCAAAGGAAGTTAAAACGGGTACGAGATCTTTCAGAGGCATGACATACTCACATACAATACATTTTCAAATCCTCGTCTGGCAGCCTCGTCATCAGCATCTCCCTTCTCCCACAGTCCCGTACCTTTCAGTCGTACCATGTCGCTTGTAGAAGGCATTGTAGTTTTGACGTAAAAGAATTGGTAATCACCACCTGACATTCCCAGGTTATCGGCATGTATCATATATTTCCTCAGTTCCTCATCAGATATAATTAGGATTATAACTAAAAGAAATTTATAGTTTGTATTTGAAATAACCAACTGACAAATGTGACATTGCTAGTAGTTCTGTTTTATGGGTATGGCTATAGTTACTGTGTTTAACGCCACTTTCAACAATATTTCAGTAATATAGCGTGGGATCAGTTTTATTGTCGAAGGAAACCGGAGTACCAGAAGAAAACAAACGACCTGCTGCAAGTCACGGATAAACTTTATCACATAATGTTGTATCGAGTACACCATGCCATCAGCAGGTTAATTCGGTCAAGAAAGCTATTGTGACAAGCTATTGGTGTACCAACAAGACTGTAGACACCTACCTATTCTGTTTCTCGTTAGCATTGTTCCATCCAGCCCCCTCCCTACCTCTACATTAAAATGTATACTTACTTCTCCCTTCATATTTGATAGCATTCAGCATTTCATCAAGATTTTGTGAGCTTATATTCCTGCTAACCTCCTTATAATGGTGCACTATGTTAAAGCCAATAACGGAGAGTGAATCAATGGCGGATTCCAAAGAATTAGAATAAGCGATGCTTTCCTGTGCGGTTGTCGATATCATAACGAGACGATACCAACTCAGTCCACTGAAAAATAGCACTGCAATTCCTCCTGAAATACAATGCTTAATATTAACCTTCGTCATGTCAAAAATGAAAGTTCAAAGTTCATATATTACCGGAAAAATAACATATCGATATATATTTGGTTTATATATAATTGTATTCATATCTTATGCATGTCGGGTGTATTACGGTCGCCACCATGACTTGGTTTACCGCTACAGAACATCTTTGTCACAAATGACCACAGATATGTTCCACTTGTCGTAAACACTTTACGGTCCTTTCCTAATTCATGACTTATCACCGGGGTTGTAACAAGAGTAGCACAACGGGTTCCAGTAGTGGAGCGGAAACTGCTTACCCTTCCGGAGCATCTGAAATCACCCTCCCTCCGTTTTTAGTGGGATTCGCGTTACTCGATCTTTAGTTTTCTGTGTAATGTTTTGTAGATCGTTGTTTGTCCTGTTCTTCCTTTTCTTTGGGTCATTGTGTTGTCTGTTCTTCTTCTGTTTACGGATTCTGATTACCCTTTTTAGTTTCGCTACTTCAATAAGAAACTAATCAATCACTTTTAAAGTCAGGAATATAAGCTTAGACCTAATTCCTGTTTCCATGATTGGTAGACAGATACTCACGTGAAAATCAGTTTATGATTGGGGTCAAAATAAAGAAAAGAAAAGTACAATATTGTTTATCCATTTGTTGTGTCGTTATGTTTGCTGTTTATTTGCGATTGTGTTTGAATATTATCGAGTCAGAAACGATGTATATTTGAATATAATGTTTATGATTGACCAATAATTTTTTTTAAATCTAAGTTTCAAAGCTTCCTCGGATACAGGTTTAGGTTTATGGTGTTTACCGCCACTTTGAACAATATTTCAGTTATATTGTTTCGGTCAGTTTTATTTGTAGAGGAAACTGGAGTACTCCGAGAATACCACCGATCTGTCGCTAGTCACTAACCCTCGGATACATGGAGAGCTAAAACTTTAAATGTGTGGCGCATAATAACATTTTTTTTTTATTTACACATTATTTGCTTTTATATCGGCTCCTAACGTGCGTTGCATGTGTTTGTTCTTATATTTGGCACTGCTATTAAATTTACAGGATCGTTCACTTAACACAGCCTTGGTGATATAATACATAACATGCCCACCAAGAGTGTTGAAGATCGTGGGTTCAATACCCATGTAGTTCAAACCAAAGACTATAAAAGTGGTGTGAATCGTTTCTTTGCTTTATATCATAACAACTTTCCCCATTATGTCATTAAACAATATGTTATCTTCACTCCGTGGTCGTGATCGTATGGCAGTTGGATTTACAACTACCTGTGCAATCAGTGCCTATCAACACTAAATTGGTGAGTTTGAATCCCTGTCAGGGTTAGGTTTAGACAGGCCTAGTTTTACTGAGGGTTAGGTTTAGACAGGTTTAGTTTTACTCAGGGTTAGGTTTATTCAGGTTTAGTTTTACTCAGGGTTAGGTTTAGACAGGTTTAGTTTTACTCAGGGTTAGGTTTAGACAGGTTTAGTTTTACTCAGGGTTAGGTTTAGACAGGTTTAGTTTTACTCAGGGTTAGGTTTAGACAGGTTTAGTTTTACTCAGGGTTAGGTTTAGACAGGTTTAGTTTTACTCAGGGTTAGGTTTATTCAGGTTTAGTTTTACTCAGGGTTAGGTTTAGACAGGTTTAGTTTTACTCAGGGTTAGGTTTAGACAGGTTTAGTTTTACTCAGGGTTAGGTTTAGACAGGTTTAGTTTTACTCAGGGTTAGGTTTAGACAGGTTTTACTCAGGGTTAGGTTTAGGCAGATTTTACTCAGGGTTAGGTTTAGGCAGGTTTTGTTTTACTCAGGGTTAGGTTTAGACAGGTTTTGTTTTACTCAGGGTTAGGTTTAGACAGGTTTTACTCAGGGTTAGGTTTAGACAGGTTTTACTCAGGGTTAGGTTTAGACAGGTTTGATTGTACAAGAAAACAGTTAATTCAAGATATACATGTACATTGTAATTTATTTCGGTCCATTATGTTAATTGACCGAAATAAATTACAACACACATTATAAATATATATTATTTCGAAAACTACCCCGTTACATCGGGGGCAACCACTAACGGGATGTTTAGTAATAGCGTCAAGAATTATCAATATTTACAAAATACATGTAGGTTAAACAAAAGGCAATATGCAAATCTTAAAAGATTTACATATACATGTATAACGTCTATAAACATAGTGAATTCTAAGAGACGAGTTTTATATAAATGCTTAGAAATTTTGTAGAGCGAATATCACATAAAATTCGTACACAAATGTTTACATGTAATTTTACTGTCTTTTTCGGTTTTGTATAATATTTACATGCTTTCGAAAAAAGAAGACGGTTATCTTCGTAAATGTCGGGTATAAGGTTTAAATTATAGAGTACTCATTATAATTGGGATTATTAACATAAATGGCGTATCATTTTAAATATGTGATACCTGGGCAATAGTCAACAACACAATCTCTTCTGTCAACTTAAGTATTATTTTGTTATACATGTAAATGCAAAAGATACACATCAACTTGGTCAATAACCCTACATTTTATAAATGTTGGTCGGGTCGACACCATTATAACCCTTTGTAACTTATTTGCCCTTTTAAGTTATCCTGTAAAACTACCCCCCCCCCCCTCCGCTCCCCTCAATAAAAAAAAAGAAAAAAAAAAGAAAACATAATTGCGGAAGCATTTGCAACTGTCCTATAAACTCTGGTCGGGTTAGATATATGGTGCTAAACGCCACTTCAACAATACTTCAGCTATATCGTGGCGGTCAGTTTTATTGTTGGAGGAAACCGGAATACCCGTAGAAAAACCACCGACCTGCAGAAAGTCACTGACAAAGTTTATTGAGTAACCCTCGGCTGATCAGGATTCAAATGCTCAACGTTAGTGGTGATAGACACTGATAGCATAGGTAGCTATAAATCCAACTACCATACGATCATGATCACGACGGCCCCTAATTCTGGTCGGTTAGAATGAACTAGATAAATGTGGCTTTAAAAATTTGCATTATTTTAGGCTATGTGATAATGAAGCTATTGCTTCATTGATATCGCTATATATTTTCTTTTCTTTATTGCGGAAATGAATGAATGTTTAAATAATCCCAGTCCAAGTACAAACATTATACAATAAACAGTCAGAATTAGAAAAAAAATAATATTCACGGTCACGTCAGTGTCATGAAGTTTGTTGACAACAAATACGATCCCAACGTCTGCAAACAACACCACCGGTCAACATTATCAAAGAATTTTAAAACTACTACGATTTTTTTATGAAGTAAACAGACTTCGCTATGTTTTGTTAAACACCACTTGTCAAAATAACTAATGTTTTCAAGAGAACAAAACATTTCAAAAATGAAATATAATACCCCGCCATGAATTCTATCACAATATATAAGAAAAATAAATGTACCTTACCTACTTGTGATAGGGGGTAAATCGTACGGACTAAGGTGCTGGCTTTGTCTTTATCATCCAAACTCTCCTCATTTGACAACCATCCAAATACTGGGATGTCTCTGTATGATGCTATTTCAGAGATGGGTATCATTGCTAAAAAGAAATTATTATTTTTGAACAGAAGACAAGGACACATGGCAGATCTCAAACTAACCGCATCTGTAGTGTGTTAGTTAGTGCGTTCGTCTCGAGTATGGTAGATCGTGGGTGTGAGACCCGGTCGGGTCACATCAAAGACTATAAAATTGATATTAACTGCTACTTCGCTAAGCATGTAGTATTAAAGGGAAAGAGTAAAGACTGGTTGGCTCGGAATCAGGATAATGTGTCAGTGTAAGGCGACATGTCTATCCGCGTACTATTGTTTCAGTGAGCTAGCACTATAAACATCCAACTAAGCGTGTTGATCTTGTACAAAGGGGACCTCATCATCATCTCATTATCTCATCATGAATGTAACTTGTTCTTGCAATGGAATATATCAGCTAGCGTTAAACAACACTCACTCTGACCTCCAAGAACCGTTAATCATCACACAACTATTATGGTGCAGTGTTGTATGCTATATGCGATTACATTTTGATAAGTTATTATGTGATTAATATGTTGACTATAGTGTTATGCCGATGGATGATTTTCTCTTGGTACTCCGTTTTCCTCCTTCAACAAAACTGACCACCACAATATAACCGAAATATTGTTGAAAATGGCGCTAAACATCATAACTCTAACCCTATTAACTCTATGTCCTAGGAAGTCATATTATGACATATATGATATGTAATATGTTACTTGTCACCTAGTTGTCGTACACAGAAGCCATATTATGATATATGATAGATAATCGGTTAGTTTTAACGAAGTTATCGTACACGAAAGGTATATTATGCCACCTGGAAGTGATATACTGTTAGTATTTACTTAACACGGGTGTGTGTCATTATTATTTATTTTATATGATGTAAACGGCTGTCCTGTAAATAACATTTGATTGATTGATTGATTGATTGATTGATTGATTGATTGATTCTTAGCGTCAACCGAATAATATTTCAGTCATATTCAGGGCGAGAACAAGTTCCAACAATATATAAAAACTATATAGAAATGAGGGAGGGATGTGTCAACAGAATCAACGGCTATTGATTGCCACTGCAAAAGTGTGGAGCGCTGGGTAGTGAAAGCCAAATTTACTCTGCAAAAGAGATATTTTGCGTGCAGGGAGCGTGGCACTCTCTAAGCACGTTACCCATGTACTTAGTGCCACTGTCATGGCTTTCTGTATTATAAACGGACAACCCCCAATTGTCAGGGCCCCCCCTTTCCACCCACTACCGGGGACGCGCTGAACAGTTAAGTGGTGGTGAGCCCCGGGAACCTTCACTGGTACCCAGAATAACATTGGGAAGCATAAGCTAACTCTTTTTAAGTACGTGTTCTAAGCGGCGCTATTTTTATTAATAACATTTAGAAGTTATAAGCTGTCTCATTTGAGTATACCGGTGGTACATGGCGGTCATTTGGAAGCGACAACTCTCACTGTTTTAAATACCTGTTGTACATGGAGGTCCTACTATAACATCCACATCATGCTGGACGAGGTAATCTGTCAGTCTTCCTATGCTTTGTTTACTATTGCATCCAGAATCTAGATACGTCACACTATGAAAAGAGACAGGAAAATGAACAATTCTTTCTTGTAATTATGTTATGCATAAGCAACCATAATTCCTTCCACAGCAACTGAGTTCACTCCGGTTGTTAGTGGCGTTCGTGTTACTCGATCTTTAGTTTTATGTGTAATGTTTTGTTGATCGTTGTTTTTTTACCATTATGTTGTCCGTCCTTAGGTATTCTGATTACCCTTTTAGTATATATTCAAGCTCTTCTTATGATAAACCCGGTATTTTTTTTCTTTTTATTGCAAATTGATGTACATCTTAAAAGGGTATAACACTTTTTGTACTAAAATGAACAGTTAATCTGTATTGAAGTGATATTGAAGTTCATTTATTAAAAAAATGATGGTTATGAAAACGTATAATACCTCTTTATGTGCCAATAAGTGGGGTTCGTGTTACTCAATCTTTAGTAAGTTTTACGATCGCCAACATGACTTGGTTGACGGCTATGGAATATATGTGTCACAAATGACCACGGATATGTTCCATTTGTCGTAAGCACTTCCCGGTCCTTTCCTCATTCATGACTTATCACCGGGCTTGTAACTAGATTAACACGACGGGTGCCACTATATATTCCGTCTCTGCAGAAAAAATTATAAGCGATGCATTTTCATATAGTGAAAATGTATAAAGATAAAGAGTCAAATATGTCAAGAATTTTTTTTGTCAATGTGTGACGTAAAAATATTTTTGACATTTACGTCACCGAATATGGTACTGCTTTGACAACTATTTTACCTATTTTGTTCCTGTATTTAAATACTGTTACAGTGACAGCCGGAACCTTTGAACCGTAATGAGAGCGGGAGGTTTGGCGCCTTAAAATCTGATTCAACCCACCATTTCTTTAGAAATGCCTGTACCAAGTCAGGGTCATTACGGTTTTCACAGTTTTCCGGTTGTTGACTGATTTTGTCTGTTTATATAATTATGAGTTTTGACTTTCCCTTTGTAAGATTGTTCGGAGTTCGGTAATTTTGTTATTACCTTTATTTCCCTTCCCGGGAACCTGAGTTCACCTCCAGTTTTTAGTGGGGTTCGTGTTACTCGATCTTTAGTTTTATATGTATGTTTTGTACCTTTTCTTTTGGCCATTGTGTTGTCTGTTCTTCTTCGATATAAGGATTCTGATTATCCCTTTGGTATCTTCAAACTCTACTGTATTGAAATGCCCCAAACATTGATTAACTGAGGTCATGTCTATAAAGCCAAAATTAAATTACGACAGCTGCTGTCTTGACGATGACTTTTGATGTGAACCTACTTGACATATGATCGGAGGCTGATTGCACACCACATGGTTTCAACAATGTAGGTAACAAAAACAAGAAGAAACTCAAATAAGTGAACACACCAATAAAGAAATCATATATATGTGTTGGTGACCAGTATGATCGTTTGAAAGAGCTGAAAACGTCTCTCAAATAGAATTCCCATGGCAATTTGGGGTTAGGACGCCACATATGTGTTGGTGATCATTCACGTTTGATAAATTTTTATATGAATTCTACCTGTCCATCTATCACAGGGGGTCATCCCAACAAAAACTTACAAAAATGAACTTCAGAGTCCCTTATACACGAATGGAATGTTGACGAGAATAGCCATGTTAATTCTTTATTCAACCAGGGATACAGTCCAAAAATCAAATATTGCATTGTTTTCTGTAAAATAAGAGATATAGACTATAATACCTGACTGAATTATTGGCAAGAATTCCTTGGTTGTAGATCTTCTGTAAAGCAAGGGCTAGAGCAGGGACTGATGTTGATGCGTTTACTCCAAGACTGGAGCCTGGAACATGATACGGCGCCATCCATACCATATGTACGCTTCCCGTCAACACAATGGAATTTAACAATATACATAATATTAATCCAAATCTGCATAATATGTTAATCATAATTAACATTCCCGAATACTTATTAAAATGATTCAAAACATTATAATTTAGGATAGTTGCACATGTATACACGTTTCTGAAGAAGCGACCATGTGGGTTTCTGATTTTTATTTTTCAATATTTTCACAAAATAGCACTTCCTATGGTTGACATCACTCATGTAACTAATCAAAAACACTATTTCTTATGTGTTCACATGTTTATTTCTCTTTATGTATAATCCTTTTAAGAAGTTTTTACTATCATGAAACAATACATTTCTTCAAAGTCCTCACTATAATATATGTGAAAATCTATAAACCCGTATTAACGCGACGTATTCTGTCATTACAAAATCTTAGTTTATCAAAATTTAAATGATGGATGGGTCGTCCCCAAAACACTTACGCAAATGATTTTCTTGTTTAAATAAATTTGATTTGAATGTAAACAACGGTACGGGAAACACACAATCAAAAACACATTCCGATTAATTGCTTAAGTAAATATATTATTTGAACAAAACGATCCGAACATTTAATCTCTTGGAATCAAGATTTGGTTTCACAGAGCTAACTAATTAATGTACATGCATATTTAGGTCAACCTGAATGTGTTCAAAATTACAATTTTCATAGCGTTTGTCTTCTTCGTGTCATATTTATACTACGGTTTTCCGAGTTAAAAAGTTAAACAATCGAACAAGAAGCGTACGACTGCTTAACCGTTTACCTTCGAAAACCGTGGTATAAATGATTTATAACACGAAGCCATGCAATATCATATCTAGGTCGTTGATTGCTGCAGGGCTCTCTGAGAGTAATAAAACCACAGCCCATATTTAAAGCGTGCAACATCTCGTATCTGCGTGTTCTTAACTGTTGTTTACATTGTACATTGTGGTATATAAACCATATAAAGATCAAACGAAATGAATACATTCATGTTACAAAAAGAAATTGTCTTCCGAACATATTGTTTATTCCATAATCTACAATGTTTACAACATGCTTGTAGGTAAAATAAAGCATCCCTAATCTACAATGTTTACAACATGCTTGTAGGTAAAATAAAGCATCCCTAATCTACAATGTTTACAACATGCTTGTAGGTAAAATAAAACATCCCTAATCTACAATGCTTCCAACATGCTTGTAGGTAAAATAAAGCATCCCTAATCTACAATGTTTACAACATGCTTGTAGGTAAAATAAACGACAGTTATTTATACAAGTTTTAAAAGAAAAGGTAAACTTGGAATTTTACAAAATTATTCTTCATTTGAAAACTACAAACACAAACTGTATCCTTCAGATATAGATATGAAACTTTGAACACTATTTCAGTTATATCGTGGCGGTTTAAACATAGAATATTCCTTTAAAAACATAATAATTGAATTTTTTAAGTTTTTAAATTTCATTTCCGTATTTTCCCCTTTTTGTTTTTTGTTGTTGTTTGTTTTGCTTTTACTCATGTACTCTTATTTTATGAACTTTAGCTACATTTGGTTAATTTTCAACCATTATTTACGATCCGTTTGCAAGGTTCAATCTAAATATAATTTGTCATGTTATAATAGTCCAGGCACCACGTACATAATAACCTTACATTGATAAGAAACCCTATATAATAATCCCCTCTCTAGTTTTATAACTTTGTCGTAATGGAATAAGTATCTTATCTACTAAATAAACTCCCTGACGATTTCTGAAAGCTAAAGGTAGGGAAAACATTTTGTAAGCAAAATTATACGTGGTGCAAAATTCCAATCATTTTTCTTATGAATCATGAAAAGTGAATATTAAAAAAACACATTTTAATTACTAAATTAGGCAAAAATGTATGCAGCTTCGGAATTTGTTTTTAATTTATTGAATGTCTGCTATTAGATTTGAAGAGACAAACATTCAAAGAAAAGTCGAAATATTTAAAAAAAAAAAAAAAAAGATAAAATGCTTAGATTTTATACATCTTGAAAAATAATGGACAAGAATCTAGTAAATCGCTCACCATTAAACTGTGTAGATATTTAAATACAGCATGGAAATTGAGGTTAGATATTGTACCTTGAAATTTGTCATATTGTTCTCTGCTTTCTGTCAGTTTTCATGCAGTCAAGAGTTCATTCATTCCTCTTTATGGAACGGTTAGGTTTTTTTTCTTCAAATACGTATTAACTGTTTCCTTTTGTAATTACAAGACGCAAGGAAATGAATTAAGTTTATATAATTGTAGACACTACTAAATTCATTTTTTTTAAGCAACTGAAATTGAGAGAGAATATTTATTCATATTTTCTTTGCATTCAAAATTTAAACAAATAGAATACATGTATTTATGATTATTAATCAATTTTTTAAAAACTCTGTTTTTCATTGTGTACAGTCGGCCAAAACGGTCAGTTGAGTTTTTAAGAGATAATTTAAAAACAATCAAAAGTACAATTTACAGTTGATTTCAATATCAGTCGCGTGAAATATACTGAAAAAAGCAGAATTTTAATTAAATTAAAGAGCAAAATATGTAGTACAAGCATATTAAAATTCCCGAAATGGGATCAGATCAAATTTTAACATGCAGAAGAAAATGAATTAACACCGGTTGATTCATGCAATGAAACATGACAGAACCAGTAATAAGAAGCGTGCACACAACTACCTTTTTCATAGAAATACAAATGTACTTGTTGTCAGAACTATTATATCACCAGTGGTGTGTTGCCTGTGCGATTTGTGAATTTGTTTAGTTCTGTGAAATATTTCGTTTATCCGATTTATACCGATTATGGAAATTAGATATGTTTTGTTCAAAAATCACTTTTAAATCTTCTCCGGAAACTCCATTGAACCAAAATTAAACCAATCCTTGAGTGGTCCGTGGTCGCCTTTCAGATTATTTACGACACCCCATTTAAGATGGCCACCATATCTAGAAATAGCGATTTCTTTTATCTTCTATTGCTCTTGATTTTGAGGTAAAATTAACACATTGAAAATGTAGTAACACCAGATGAAAGCGAACCACGATCAGGGATGAAAAAGTTCTGGACATATATCAAACACAAACGTAAAGACATAGTTGGAATCTCATCACTAAAAATGGATGGTAAACTGTACTGTGACCCAGTTACTAAATCAAACATATTAAATCGCCAGTTTAAATCGGCCTTCTCTGAGAAAACATCCTATACCACTGAGGAATTCCTGAATTCAAACCGTATGAACTCCACAACCACACAACATCCAAATATGAAATCTTTTGATATCACCTGCAACGGTATTACAAAATTACTAAAGCAGTTAAATCCATACAAGGCACCAGGACCTGATAACATATCACCTAGGATTCTAAAAGACCTAGCTACAGATATTTCACCACTACTGCAGCTTATATTCCAGAAATCACTAGACACTGGTGTAGTCCCGGATGACTGGCGCATTGCAAACGTCTCGCCTGTATACAAAAAAGGTCAAAAGACGTTAGCTGAAAACTACAGACCAATATCCTTTACATCAGTCTGTTGTAAAACTATGGAGCATATATTGGCCAGTAAAATCATGAAACATGGAGAAGAAAATAATATCCTGTATCCGCTACAACATGGATTTCGAAAGGGCCACTCCTGTGAAACGCAACTCATTGAATTCGTGGATGACATCTCCAAGAACTTACAAGAAGGCCAACAAACAGATATCCTCATATTGGACTTTGCTAAGGCTTTTGACAAAGTCAATCATAGCCTGCTCATACACAAACTGCAGCATTATGGTATCATAGGAAAATCAGTCAGGTGGATACAAAACTGGCTTGCAAACAGAAAACAATCTGTAGTAATGGATGGATCTACCTCTGACGCAGTCAGTGTGGACTCAGGAGTTCCCCAAGGCTCCGTCCTAGGTCCAGGGCTCTTCCTCTACTACATAAACGACCTCCAATCAAGACTAACATCAACAGTAAGACTCTTTGCCGACGACACAATAGCGTACCTGACAATATCCAATAACAACGATGCTGAAACCCTACAAAAAGATCTAGATAAGCTGGGACATTGGGAAAATGAATGGTGCATGAAATTCCACCCTGATAAATGCACAGTACTCAGAGTAACCAACAAAAAGAAAATAATTGATGCCAAATACCAACTCCACGGGCATACGCTAGAGTCAGTTACATCCGCCAAATATTTAGGCCTCACGTTCACAAACAAATTACAATGGGACCAGCACATAAATTGTATTACCAGCAAAGCAAATAAAACTCTTGGCTTTCTGCGTAGAAACCTGAAAATCCCATCTATCAGGATAAAAGAACAAGCATATTTCACTCTTGCACGCCCACTAGTAGAATATGCTAGTACAGTCTGGGACCCATATACACAAGCTGATATAAACAAGGTGGAGACAGTGCAGAGAAGAGCGGCTAGATATGTAGCAAACAATCACAGAAATAGATCTAGTGTAAGTAACATCATACAAAGACTAAAATGGAAACCACTTGCAGACAGAAGAAAGGACGCTAGACTTGTGATGCTATATAAAATCGACAGAGAACTTGTAGCCATCAACAAGGAAAACAGGCTAATTCCAACAGGCTGAAAAACCAGAAAATCACACAACATGTCATTCCAGATACCATCCTCCCGTATTGACACCAGGAAAATGTCATTCTTTCCAAGAATGGTACGAGACTGGAACCTACTAGCTCCAGACATTGTTGAATTGGACACACCTGAGGCCTTTAAGGCAATGATCGTGTCCCTATAGTCCAGACAGTGACAACTGTATATAGTTTTAATTGTAAATTCAATTTGGTTATTATTACTTAATATTATCATCTACTTGGAAACTTATTTAAACTTTGGCTTCACTAGTCATTGGGCATGCCGCACAAAAATCAAAATTGCATAATCTTCAATATGATGAAGGAGGCAATCATATGGCAGAAACAAGCTTTAACTCAGCTGCATGATAATGAGTAGTACAACCTATATTCCAGTTTTATTCTGTGAAATATTTCTTTCAGCCTATTTATACCAATTATGTGTGTTGGATATATTTTAATAAAAAAGCAAGCTTTGGAATATAGTATCAACTCCATATGCAGGTAGTGCTGGGTTGTTGCTACACATAAATGGGAAGTTCACAATGAGAAAATTGAAATCATCTCATCTGTCGTGAAGCTTCATTCTCTACAGTCCCTCACTCTCTATATCAAGGTATGAAGCAGACCTAACTGTGGTGTCCTTTTTCTCAAGCTCAATGGGATATTTGCAATTTGCAGAATCATCAACCTAAGAATTATTTAGTGAAGGGACATCATCTATATAGCCAAAATTGAAATTAAAGGATCGGGTTATATTCTTTTCGTTTGCGTAATCTCCCTGAATGAGATATACCTTATTCGAAAAAAGGAACAAGTCGGCGAGTAATCGAGCACAGTTGGTACTCATAAGATTGATTTGATTTTTGGTGTTTAACGCCACTTTCAGCAATATTTCAGCTATATCATGGCAACCAGTTTTAGTGGTGGAAGAAGCCGGAGTACCCGGAAAGAACCACCGACCATGGACAAGCAACTGGTAAGCTTTATCACTTGCGGCTGCGAGTCGAGTGCACCATTTTTTGTAATTTACAAAGCCGGACGCGAACCCACGCCATATTGGTGATTAGTTTAAACATATTTTATTTGCTTAAATGTGCAAAAAGGATAAGACACAAGTTAAGCAAACTTATGAAGTCTTCTCCTATATACAATAAGTTACAACATTATTTGATAGAGCATGCATGTATATAAATATTTCTTACATTAATATGTGTAGATTGAACTAAAACAGAGAATGAAGAAGGAATGAGAGAGAGGGTTAGTGGTGGTGATGTGTGCGATTGTTGTTTTGGTGAACAACTAGACAATAAGAAACCTTTCAGACCTCTTTATATATTCAAACACATGCTTAAAAATAATTTCGTTCTGTTCATACGGGAGTGTAGGATTACCACAGGTCAAAAGTGTAAGGTCTAAAGCACAATAATTAGGTAGCCAGTTGAGATTTTGAAACAATGTATGTCTTATATTTGAATAATGGGAACAATCGAAGAAGAAATGATAGGAGTCTTCGCGATTGGCACCACAACGACAAGACGGATCTGAGACTATATTTACTTGGAACAAATCGTAATTCAAAAAAGAAGCAAAACATCGAAGCTGGGTTAAAATAATATTCAGTTTTCGAGGTCCAATTTCGTAATGTTTAGGAACTTGGCTAATATCTTTCCGCTTTCTTAATTCAGCTTTAAATTTTGCAATAGAATCCACATTTCGAAGAGATGGATCTAAGCTATTCCATTGACGTATAGTTGAAGGAATAAATGAATCATAAGTATTCGATAGTCTACAAAATGGCATTATAATATCACTTCCATTACGCAATGGATAAACGGTTGTACTTTGAATTGATGGTGGAATTAAGTCACAAAGATACATGGGTGCATTATTATTTGTATGTTATAAAACATTTGTAATTTTCTCCTTTTTCTTCTTTCTGCCAATGATTCCCAGCCTAATTCTTTATAAATTAAAATTGAACTAGCAAATATTGGAAGACCAGTAACGATTCTAGCAGCCTCAAGTTGCAAATGGTCAAGCTTATTAGAATTCCCTACCCCACAATTATCCCATACTTCACAAGCATATTCAAAAATTGGTCTGATATAAACTAAATATAATTTCTCTAGATTTTTCCGAGAAAGTTTATATTTTAACTTTCGAAGAACATTCAGGTGTTTGTAAATACTTAACAATATATTTTCGACATGTATATTCCATTTAGCATCGCTGCTAAATGTAACTCCCAAATGTTTGTGAGAATTTGTAATAGGAATAGTTCTTTCATTAAATGTAAAATTGAATTCTGGAATATCCGTATTTGAAAATAGCATAATTTCTGTTTTATCTGAGTTAAAAGTCATCAACCATTTCTTTGACCATTCATCCAGCTCTTTCAAATCGTGAGCAATCACAGTTTTTATCTGTAATTCATCACGGTTGGAATAGCTGAAGGAAGTGTCATCTGCGAAAAGTCGGGTAAGAGAGATTAACTTCTCAGCAATATCGTTGATATACATATAAATAATAGAGGTCCTAGTACTGATCCTTGGGGTATACCAGCTGAAACATTGCAAAGTGAAGAAGACGACTTGTTTATTAATACTCTCTGTTGTCGATCTTGCAGGTAACTAGAGAACCAATTTAATAAATTACTATCCACACCGTATGATTTAATTTTATGTATCAACCCTTTATGCCAAACTTGATCAAATGCTTTAGAAAAGTCACAGAATACAAAACAGCTAATTTCCTTTTTTTCTAGTGAATTTAAAATGCAGTTATACATTTCTAATAGTTGGTGTACTGTTGAATATTTTGGGAGAAAACCAGATTGATATTCATAAATTAACTTGTTTCTTTGTAGATGGTTAAATACATATTGGTGATACTAATAGGAATACCAATTTTTCACTTAATATAACAAAAATGTTGTCAATATTAGTATTTTGATGATATCAGTTTCAGACAATGTTTTGATAGAATGAGAGCATCTTAGGCAAAATAAGATATTTCCATTCCTATAACCAGATATTTGCATCTACATTGAGTCACAATGACCATCCACCAATTTCTTTTATGAAGAACATTTGATTTTTTACTTCTGATCTATGCTTAAGTTTTGAGTGGGGAATAATTGTGCAGAGGTAGAGAAGTCAATTGGCTTAATGCAGACATGCTACTGTGTATTAGTATATAATACTCAACAAGATTAGCCGTGATTGATATTTTATTTAGTACACGTATTTACAATAAGAAGACCAAAAATAGCTTCCATTAAAATGACTTCAGATATGAGAGACACAATGGGTCAAACAAAAAGATCAACGAATTATCGGAATAAACTAACACCAACACAAGTAATGAAATAGACGAGATTCGCGGATTTCTCAGATTCTGGTGCGTAATATATATGCAACTCGATTAGGAAAAGCAGGTTTATATCCTGCCTCTCCTGCGTCAGGAGTGCTTGTGTCACAATGTCATGGGCCTTTCATTTGATCAGGTTGATTACTCGTGATTTGAGGAATTATTCCGCCAAGGTTACGAAAAGCTACACTCTTTAACCTTAGTCATGACCTACCGGGCCCCCTCAGACGAATTGGACAAGAACAGTCAGCGAACGTGGCTTAGTGAAAATTTAAGTCATTGAAACGGATACAGCCACTTCCGGTCCGGTTTAAATTGATTTAGAAAATAAAAAAAAGGTGCTTTAAAAATCAAATGTCAGCAATTTGGAGCTGAACATATTTTTATAATCTGCGTTGGAACAATTATCTGTATTTTAAAGGCTTACATTTGCGAGGAGATGATCAAGTGGCATTGTTACACATGGTCGGTCTAGAGAATTACGAATGCATATGAAAAATCCAGCGCAAACCGGAAGTGACTATCCGTTTGAATGACTTAATTTTTCACTAAGCCACGTTCGCTGACTGTTCTTGTCCAATTCGTCTGAGGGGGGCCCGGTAGGTATATTTAAATGTGGCAGTCGAAAAGAGAAATATCTCGGGAGTGTAGCGATATAATTGGGTCAGCGAAAGGATCTCAAATAAGCGAAAAATATTGAGGCGAAGTGGGAAAGGGGAAAAGGGTAGATGTTTACCTTGAAGTAAGGAAGAGGAGGGGGCATATATTTTTTGAATGAAACAAGTGCCTGTGCAATGTAAGCCTAAGGATGTTCAATCTTTACAAAGTAGTTATTTCTTGGTTTTCTATCATTTTCGTTTTGAGACCACGACATTGACCTTTTCCCGTATTATTGATTTTGATGACACAACCAATCTTTTTTTAAAACAAGTATATTCATGCGCGGTAGTTGACACATATATATGCCTAATATGGACTGACCTATTGATTTTGATATCACGACCAGTACATTGAGATAAGTTTTATCAATCGACACACTGCAAAGGAAAACTACACAAATTACCGATAAGCAGCTTATCCTACCACTTTTCGCCTTTTGAGAACGAAAATTACCATCGATTTGTTATTTCCTTGCAAGCAAATAATTTGACCTCGCTTTCTCCGTATGCAACTGACCTTCAAGGCACTAGTGACAGGTAAAAGCGAATAATTTGTATTTTGTCGCTTATTAACTTCAAACTTGCATGGTTCTTTGTTCGTAATTAACGCCGACTAAAAGCAGATTCACAGAAAATAAGAAATAAGTGCATTGTTGTACTGATTTAATGACGATTCGGCAAACTCCGTATACAATGCCGATAATTAATAAGATGGCGTCCATTTCTTGATCGATCTCAAAACACGAGCAGTTGCACCTTTTTCCCCCGATGCGCGTACATTTCATAACAGAAACACGTTTTATTAAGGCATCAATCATATCTGATAGTTTTTATGGGAAACAAAAATTTACGATTTTGGCAGATAATGCCCTTTTAAATAATCTTGAAAAATGATAGAACAATTGTAGCCTATTTTGTTGAATATACTGTTGAAAAGTTTGAAAAAATCCTTATTATCTAATAAAGCAGTTATTAACTTTTAATTTCAGTCTACTCATTAAAAGTCAATAATTGTATAATATTCAAAGCCTTCCAAATCATATTATCTCAAGTTCGTTCGCTTTATGTGAGAAATAAGTTTTGTGCCTTTGTTTTGATTTTCATTTTCGTTTATACTGTTGTAATTCTTGTAGTATATGGATACTATGTTCACCCGTACTACTTTCGGTATGACTATATCTAATAACAAGAGCCGTCGTGATTGTGATCATATGGTAGTGTGATTTACAATCTACCTATGTAATCAGTGCATATCAACACTAAAGTTGTGAGTTCGACTCCCACTCATGGCGAAGTGCATCTCGAAACAACCTTATGTGATAAAGTTTGTCAGTGATTTGTGGCAGGTTGGTGGTTTTCTCCGGGTACTCCGGTTTCCTCCACCAATAAAACTGATCGCCACGATAAAACTAAAATATTGTTGAAAGTGACGTTAAACAGAATAACCCTAACCCTATATAATAACATAGAAGGACAAACGGAAACTAACAAGCAATCTAATATATATATTATAAACAGTTGAAAGTTCAAGATAATCGGTAATGTGGTCTGTGGTCAACTAATTGACCATAGGTAAGGATGACATATATTGGATCTGAACTAGTACAGTGGTTGTGCGTAGGTGTTGGTCAAAGTACATGAAGATTCTTTATAAGAATATGAGAATTGAAACGGCTATTTGAACCAGTGTTTCGGCACTGACATGGCTTATTAGATATATTTATATTTGAAATTTTCCGTTTCTAAATAATGTAATTATTATTAAATCTAATGTTCTCCCACTTCAGGCATAGGTGACTATAGCCGAATTTGCTATCTTGCTTAGAGATTTTATTTTGGGGTTTATGTTGTTTTTGCTTTTGGTTTTTTGTTGTTGGTTTGTTTGTTCATTGTTGTTGTGTTGTTTTTTTTTTTGCTTCCCAGAATTTAACTTAATTAGTTTTCCAATCTTTCTGACTTTGAGCGTGCCTGTTAAAGGCTATTCCAGAAACGCGTCGTATGCACTAATTTTGATATCTACGTTTTTCTTGTGTTTATTTATGACCACGTTTTCTCATGTGCAGACAAGACGTGGGTCACCATGGATGCAGCAGAATTTAGACAGCGTGGGCGTGAGATGGTAGACTACATTGCCAACTACCTAGAAAATATTAGAGAACGAAATGTTGTTCACAGCGTTTCACCTGGATATCTTAGAGATCTCCTTCCAGAAGAAGCTCCACGTGATCCTGAAAATTTCGACGACGTTTTCAAAGACATTGAAAGAGTTATTATGCCTGGTGTATGTATGAACAATTGTTTTTTAAATAGATGTCTTACTTGAATACTTTGCATGAACAAGGGACTGAGATATATCGATAGCTTAAACAACCAAGAAGCAAACGGCTAGACTTTAATTCTATGGAAAGACGTTCTGTCTTAAAACACAGTATGCTGAATGTTTAAAAAGCTACTGGACATACTAACGAAATACTCCACAAGACAGTCACAAAATACTCAAGTGCAAAAATATTTTTTTGAGTACTTAAAATATTGAATTTATAAAAATATGTTTTCGTCTAATTAAAATTAGTCTACATCTTGCTTATCTAGGCATGCCAGAGGCAAATATTCAATAAAACATAACTCGACGATACAAATTATTCACGCTAATTCGCGAACAAAGAGTACATACGGGTAAAGAGACAGTCCATTATACAACCAGAAAAAACAATTACTGCAAAAACTAAAATAAAACAAAATAATATTAAAAAAAAAATCGAAAACATAAACTCATAAAAGACACGAAAGTGAGATCATCTATTCCTGAAGTGTTTGTGCCTTTAGTCTCATTAACAACACACTTATTATCACATTGACAATTACATAAACGCTTTTATGTGAACACATGGTATATTGGACACATGTATGCAATCATTTGAACCACAAATTATTCATTTGATTCATGCCTATGATATAATAATTGTACAAAGCTATTGAGCAAGTATCGGTAGACCAGATATACGTTAGAGAAACCATTCTCTGTAGTTGGACAATGGTAGAAAAATAAAATAAAAGTAAAAATAAAACTAATAAAAAAATCCTCTACGTGTTATGTTATATGTATTGTATGTAACTGATATAACATGTTGCCGTTCATTTATTTTACATAATGTATAAACATTATCAATAACTTTCATTCTTCTTAGTTCTTCTATAATTCTAAATAGTTACAACTGCTTTTGTTTTAACTGATTTCCATGGGTCACATTAATTTCTTTTTTTCTTATGTTAAGGTGACACACTGGCACAGTCCATATTTTCATGGATATTTTGCTCCTGGAAGTTCCTATCCGTCAATTTTAGGCGACATGTTGTCTGATGCTATTGGTTGTATTGGATTTTCATGGGTATGTATTTTCTGTATTTCATCAAGTTCATCAATTTTTATCACATGTATAATAAATGTTAGAGAATACAGAAGGGGCAATCAAAAATGGACAATATAAAATTGGTATTTGTTGCTTCTCTGTATATCAAACAGCATTAAGAAGAAAGAGCAAAGACTGGTTGGCTTGGAATCAGGATAATGTGTCCGAGTAAAAGCGACATGTCTGTCGACGGACTGTTGTTTCAGTGAGCTAGCAGTTTAAAAATCCAGCTAAGTGTGTTGGTCTAGTACAAGGCGGAACTTATCATCAATTCATTTAAAATTAACTTGTTCTCGCCATGATATAGCTGAAAAATTGGCGTTAAAAAACAATCACTCACTCACTCATTCAACTAACTGAATATTGAAAAGATATCATGGTTCTCCTGGATTAAATTAATTACTTATTTTGTTTAAATAGAAGTCTGAATTGTTAATATAAGAATGATTTCAAAAAGTGAATATGTTTTAATGTTCATCGTTGATGTATTTAAAACTTATCTTTATAACTTCTGTCTTTTAGGCAACAAGTCCTGCCTGTACAGAACTAGAAGTCATCACCACAGACTGGCTTGGTAAAATGCTTGGTCTGCCTGATGAATTCTTACATTGTACTGAAGGCCCCGGTGGAGGTGTCATACAGGTATATATCATATTTCGTCTTCATGTGATTGGGAAAGTTTATGTTATGTATTTACGTATGTCATTTATCTGTGTACGCATTGTGGTGTTCAGCACGCTCTCAGTGCACGGAAGAACGACCGATATTCTTGTCGTCATTATTGGCGTCGCTACAATACTTGCCGATTTCCCTGTTAAGACACTTGATTGTATTTGGCGTTTCTATGAAATTGTGTTTTGTCCGATCCTTAATAAACGGTAGAGAATAGAGAAGAGCCAATCAAAAATGGACAATCTAGAGAAACTGGCAACATAGGGTTCACAAGACGAACACAAGCACGACACAATATGTATTGGACACCACTATCTGCAGACAAACACAAATAACGTAAATAAGACATGAACCCTCCCTACAAATAACAAGCATTAAGCTTCATTCATCCTTTGGTTCTAGCAGACTTTGTGTTTTACCTCAACTATTTGATCTATACAGAATAGTGTGCTATCATATCGAATTGACAATATAGATTAATTTTCTTGTTACACATGTATTATTGAGATAGTTGTGAACGAAAATGTATTCTTATTAGTTATCACATATTTTATTGAAATGACGCCGAATTTGCATGTGTAATAAAAGCATAATTTGCGGCGTGTTATTTGCCTTCGGGGCAATACCATTTTACGAGGGCAATAACATGTTATCTGCCCTCTTTCGAAGGGCAATGACATGTTATCTGCCCTGGCAAAATATAGGATAAATAGATTAATACATGGCCTTTTTCATATTGCCCTTGTCATCAGCCCTCGACTGATATCGTCCCTCGGGCTAAAGCCCTTGGGGCCGATATCAAGGTCTCGTGCTGATAACAAGGGCAATATGAAAAAGGCCATGTATTAATCTATAATTATCACAAATTACCGTGGTAATATGGATATATTTGTTAGATATCAGTAATACAAGAAGGACACGACCAACACTAAACGCAAGAACAATAGTGAATAGATTGTATGAAATAATGATACTGTTTTCTTTTACTATTTATATCTTTAAAGGTAAGGAAAAAGGAAACCCAAAATATCACCAGCTAAATGGGTCACGTGATAAGTTAAAACAGTGATTTGATGATACTACTTTTATGCAAAATAAAATTGTAACATTAACACTTTTTTTTATTCAGTCAACTGCCAGTGAGACAGTTTTACTTTGTCTGTTGGCGGCCAGAACTCGAACTATCACAAAGTACAAGAAGGAAAATCCCGAAATGAACGAAGTTGAGATCATTTCTAAACTGGTTGGCTACTGTTCAACACAGGTATGGGCGCTATCTTTTTCAAGGAACTTTTGTTTTAATATTTTAGATACCAGATTACTGCCAAAATCGCAAATACAAACGGGCTAGATATATGGATGGATAATGTACAATATTGGGGATCCAATTGCAAATTATGAATCAAAACTAAAAATGTACAATTCCATTGAAACTCATTGCATAACATAGCATAAACTGAACTAAGACTCTTTATATAATGGGTTTCTTGGTTTTAATGCACCCAAAAACATTATTTGGCTTTCCAATCTTTCGATTTTGAGCGTACCTGATGAAAGTTATTCCATAAATGCGTCGTGCGCACTAGATTTTATATTTCTGTTTTTATTAAATTGTTATTAAAGCTAAAGATCTCCTCTCTCAGGCATATGTGACCTTAGGTGACCTTAGGTGACCTTAGACAATTATGTTTGCTACCACATTTGACAGTCCAACACTTTTTTTAATTATTTGACTTTTCACTCTGCTGACATTGAATGTACCTGTTGAAGGTTATTCCAGAAACGCGTCGTGCGCAATACACTAGATATCTTTTTTATTTTTAAATTTTTAAAAAATATTGACTGATATCCCTCTCCAGCTGAATTAAACATGTGTTTGATAATTCTGTATTTGCATGTTATATGTATTGTATCAGCCAAGACCACACTGGGGAATACCTTTTTTTCTAACTATACCACAACATTTCTATCAAATTGCATAGCAAGACAAAATTGAAGATACTAAATGGATAATCAGCAGTCACAAATCGTCGGAGAAGGACAGACAATGCAGTAAGAAAGAAATAAACACAACAGGACAAACAATGATCTACAAAACAATATGTACACAGAAATGTAAAGATCGAGCAACACTAACCCCACTACAAACGGAGGTTCTCCGGAAAGTTAAAGGGCCCGGGTGGCTCAATGAGTTAGGTAGTTGGATTAACTAACAACTCATACAAGCCTATCACCAATACGGCGTGGGTTCGCGCCTGGCTTTGTAAATTACAAGAAAAGGGTGCACTCGACTCGCAGCCGCAAGTAATAGAGTTTACTAGTTGCTTGCCCATGGTCGGTGGTTCTCTCCGGGTACTTCGGCTTCTTCCACCATTAAAACTGGTCGCCATGATATAGCTGAAATATTGCTGAATGTGGCGTTAAACACCAAGGGTCCGTTATTGAACTTGTAATTAAGCTAATCATATGATTAGCCCTAATTACATGATTCATTCCTAATCACATAATTAGCTAATTCAATGATTAAATATGATTAGTTAATACATTGATTAAAAAAGAGTTTAGCAACAAAATGTAATCATTGCATTAGCTAAGTATGAGATTAGGAATTAATTATGTAATTATGGCTAATCATATGATTAGTTTAATCACATGTTCAACAACGGACCCCAGATATCAATGAATCAATCCCCAATGCGAAGGTTACAGTATCTCATATATGCAATGTTGTAATAAAATGATTATTATATAATGTGTATATTTGTTTTCTAATTTATCCCCACTAGTACCCTGGGCTAGTGTGAAATTTAATTGGACATATAAACGAATACAAATTTATACAGAGAGAGAACAAAGTCATTGCACAAGTAAGAATATGGCAGCTGAATATATAATAAATGTAACACACCTAAAATCTGTAAATAACGATATAGCTGAAATAGTGTTGAAAGTGGCGTTAAACACCATAACTCTAACCCTAACCCCTAATTGTAAATAAAAATAAGATTTTAGAGCATATTAATAAATTTCAAAATTATATTACGTGTAGGCTAATTCATCAGTTGAAAGGTCTAGCTTACTTGGTGCTGTACAGATGGTCAAGCTGGACCTGGATGATAAACACAGTTTACGAGGTGAAACTTTGAGACAGGCCATCAAACGAGATAAAGAAAGGGGACGAATTCCATTTTTTGTGAGTGCGTTATGATATGACTAATCGGATATTTGATTATTGAATCATCATATAAAACAGTTATAAATTAAACCTCTTTTCAAATTATTCACAACTTTTCTTACATTAAATTTTATGATGGTGAACAATATTTATCACAGCAATATTCTTTGAAGTTCCATGCTTTATATACAATACTATACAGTATAATGTCGTGCTTTACATCAATTATTAGTGTATTATAAAGGTTGATATTTGAGATAAATCAACATTATGTGATCAAGTTTGTCAGTGACTTGCGACAGTTCGGTGTTTTTTGCGGATACTCCGGTTTCCTCCGCCAATAAAATTGACTGCCACGATATAACTGATATATTGTTGAAAGTGGCGTTAAACACTATAAATCAAATTAGAACATTGTCATATCAACATGAATTAATACACATTTCTACGCATGTTCGGTAGATAGTGTTTGTGTTTAAGTTGAATAAATATGTTTTAGATGTGTGCATCTTTGGGTACAACCGGTACGTGTTCCTTTGACAACCTTGAAGAAATTGGACCGATTTGTAAGTATACAAATTTGCTCTTATCTTTTTGACCTAGCTATGAGCTTAAATCAACATCGGTATATGTACTACCAAAACATACATATATTTACGGCTGACTACCATGATCCTTTTGAATGAGATCCGCTAGCCAAATTGACGAGTTATGCGGAACTTTATTTAAAGCGTGTCACTAAATTGAAACTTTCTTTTAATACCTTGATGACATACATTGATCCTTATTCCTATTACAGGCAAGGAGGAGGGAATATGGCTACATATAGATGCAGCTTATGCTGGAAGCGCTTTTGTGTGTCCAGAGTTTAGACACTTTATGAAAGGCATAGAGGTAAAGTGTACTACATAAGAATGTAATGGTGTCGTCGTGGTCATGATCGTATGGTAGTTGGATTTACAACTACCTGTGCAATGAGTACATATCACCACTAAAGTTGTTAGTGCGAATCCCGCTCATGTCCAGGTGTACTCGATACAACATTATAAGATAAAGTTTGTCAGTGACTTGCGACTGCTCGATAGTTTTCCCCGTGTACTCGGTTTCCTCTACCAATAAACCGGACAGCCCCCATAAAACTGAAATATTGTTGAAATTGGCGTTAATCACCATAACCCTAACCCTATAAGAATGTAATATATTCTATATTTGATTGTAAGGTAAACAAACGTATTGAGCTGTAATTTCTAATTTATCATCCTTCTCTAACAAGTAAGTTTATATTTGATCATTACTCATTAAATATTATAGAAGAATCGCTGAGCATGACAACGTTGCTTTCTTTACACATTACTTCAATTATCGACGAAATAAAAACAAATATTTACTAAGACGGGATTTCCGTCTGGTTTCTGCTACAATACAAATACACTGACTTCCCTTATTTTGTCTTGTATTTGTGTTTGTACTACTACTGATTTAATATAATGATCGTCTCTCTCCTCAAAATATCTTCGGACTTGGATTATTGTTAGTGTAATAGTGCTTAACGCCACTTTCAGCAATATTTCAGTTATATGGTGGCGGTCAGTTTTATTGGTGGAGGAAACGTAGTGCCCTGAGAAAACCATCGACATGTCTCAAGTCACTGACAAACATTATCACATAAAGTTGTATCAAGTACACCTTTCCTGTGCAGGAATCGAGTGCATAACGTTAGTGGCTATAGGCACTGGTTGCATAAATAGTTGTAAATCCAACTACCATCCGATTACGACACGACGTCCCCTTTTCGGACTATACCTAAAGAACTATACAAATCTACTTTTTAAAATTTATGGCATTCAAAAACTCCTTCTAATATGAAAGAGACCAGCAATGATTCCATTACTCATTAATAGAGGAAATCGTTGATTACGAATAGGCATAAATAGTTGTAAATCCAACTACCATCCGATCACGACAACGACGTCCCCTTTTCGGACTATTCCTAAAGAACTATACAAATCTACTTTTTAAAATTTATGGCATTCAAAAACTCCTTCTAATATGAAAGAGACCAGCAATGATTCCATTACTCATTAATAGAGGAAATCGTTGATTACGAATAGGCATAGCAGACAATAATCGAGTGTAACTAATGAAGCAAGATACATCCAGTGCTGGATTTAGATAAAGAGAGATCCTAGACTATGCAACTTGTGAGGCCCCTCCCAATTCCCCACCTTCACGACTGGAGGAAGGTGGAAGTTAGTCCGAGATTCCTCTGTCGTTTAACGGCATTTATAAAGTTGCTGTAGCCGTTCAACGTCAGAGGGTGATATATACGGAACACAGCGGATTTGCCTCACCAGCTCTAGGATCGGCACATTTCCGCGTTTCGTGGCTATCGGATTTTATTTTCTATCAGAAACCCTTATATAAATCGCTTCACCTATCATTTTTCTATTCATTCATAACCATCTTACCCTCAGAAAGTGGTGCTACACTCCATTACAGCACGATTTTGCCTTAGATCCTATGATTCCGCCATTTGTCTTCCATTTTTCAAACATTTGTCACGTGACTACGAGAAAACCACGATTACCGCAATGTATCATGGGAGATGATTTGCATATAAACAAACAAACAAATATTTGTATTGCCAATCATACACGCCTGTTAAGGCAGAACAATTAACATAAAATTTAATACAGTTGATTATATTGATTGGTAATGATTTTAACAGCAATAGTGAATTACAGATAACCATAAGAAAAAAAAATGATGTAGTACCTTATCCAAAAAAGGGGGACGTAACACATGCTCTTTCCGAAGCCCATTGGCAACACTCTGCCATTGAATCTTTTCTTTCCAACACATTCTGTATTATTTCCTTCTGCTCTGCTTTGATCTATAGATGGACTGTTTGTCCTGTAGAATACGCTTAAATGTATGGTCTTCCATGTGATTTGAATGTTGTTTACGTATGCAAATAATGCTCAAATAATTTGGTGCGCTGAATTAAGTAGCTCCCATCATGCAATGCGTTACTGTTATCATTCAGTTAGTATCGCGAGATCACGTTTGTAGATTCGAAAATGGAAGTCAAATGGCGGAATAATAGGATCTAAGGCAAAATCGTGATGTAATGGAGTGTAACGCCACTTTCTGAGGGCAAGATGGTTTTGAATGAATAGAAAAATGATTGGTGAAGCGATTTATATAAGGGTTTCTGATAGCCACGAAACGCGGAAATGTGCCGATCCTAGAGCTGGTGAGGCAAATCCGCTGTGTTCCGTATATATCACCCTCTGACGTTGAACGGCTACAGCAACTTTATAAATGCCGTTAAACGACAGAGGAATCTCGGACTAGGTGGAAGTGTGTTTAGGCAATTTCAATTAAAAGGCAAAGATGATGAGGGGTGTTTAAAATTCTGCAATATTCTGAAATGGAGTGCAACTGTGTAAGGAAAATTACTGAAGGGTTGTTTAGAAAGTACAGTACGTTATAACAGCATATGTGTGAAAGTCCAATAACAGTGTTAAAAATATTATACACCTTGTCCGGAGGCCCCCTAAATTATGAGGCCCTAGGCTTAAGCCTATCGAGCCTATGCACTGGATACACCCTCTCCTAACACCACATGATCTAACTGAATTTGGGCTGACGTTGAACAGAAGTACAAACACCATGATTTGTTTTTCTACTTTCGAATTATTGAATCGGTAAGTTTGTGAGATTAATTTTTGTTTATACTTTCTTATTTTTAGTATGCAGAGACAATCAGTATAAATCCACACAAATGGATGCTCGTCAACTTTGACCTATCTGTCATGTGGTGAGCTATACACACATATATATATATAGCATTGCAAAATTATAGCTGTTACGCCACGATATAGATGAAATACTGCTAAAGTTGGCGTTAAACATCAATCAGTCAATCAATATAATTGTTTATCACAACACAATATCGGTATGTGTGATATTGTTATTACGAATGAATTCTGAACTTGTCAAAAAATAATGGACGTCTAAGCAGTCGGGATTGTTCCCGAATCACTTCATACTAGGACAACCGTGATATATATAAGCGTCTTCTTTGTACATAATTCCTATTTCGCATGATCAGCCAAACAAATTGAGAGGAGTAAGGAAAGGGTATCTGTTTTCCTAAAGTTGATGAGTGGAAATGTGTTGTAAATTAAGACTGATACTAGTCTTAGTGACAATAAGGGGGTAAAGGTTAGAGTTATGGTGTTTCACGCCACTTTCAACACTATTTCAAATATATCGTGGCGGTCAGTTTTATTGGTGGAGGAAACTGGAGTACCTAGAGACAACCACCGACCTGTGGCATATCACTGACAAACTTTATCACATAATGTTGCATCCAGTACACCTCACCATGAGCGGGATTCGAACTCACAACTTTAGTGGTGATAGGAACTGATTGCATATGTTTTAGTGACTATATGTTTGTACCTTGTAATATATACAATGTATATAGCATATGTACATAGTCTGAAAATGTTATATTGGTTCAAAGTATACTATTGTTTCACTAAATTATGTACTGCAATGGCATTACCATACTACCAGCTCTCTTTAGTAGAACTAAAATTATCCACATGAAGATTAAAATATATTTTTATATTATAATGTTCAAGATATAGTTTTCTTTACAATAACTCTGTTCTCCCGGTTATACATGAGGGTTGGTATTTATATTAAAGTAAGAAAAGGGGGGGGATTCGAAAATTTTGAAGATATCAAATGGGCAACAAGAAGCCGAAAATCGAAGGACAGACACACTAGGAAATAGAAAATGCAAATATCCCCGGTAAAATGCAAATATTTCCGGTAAAATGCAAATAATTAAAGATTACCAGTTATATTAGCGTTTACCAGTTAAATTAGCGAATTGTCTTGTTATATTTGCGTTTTACCTTTTAAATTTGCATTGTCGTGGGATTTTAGCGTTTTTCCTTTTATATTTGCGTTTTTCCTTTTAAATTTGCATTGTCGTGGGATTTTAGCGTTTTTCCTTTTAAATTTGCATTGTCGTGGGATTTTAGCGTTTTTCCTTTTAAATTTGCATTGTCGTGGGATTTTAGCGTTTTTCCTTTTATATTTGCGTTTTTCCTTTTAAATTTGCATTGTCGTGGGATTTTAGCGTTTTTCCTTTTATATTTGCGTTTTTCCTTTTAAATTTGCATTGTCGTGGGATTTTAGCGTTTTTCCTTTTAAATTTGCATTGTCGTGGGATTTTAGCGTTTTTCCTTTTAAATTTGCATTATCGTGGGATTTTAGCGTTTTACCTTTTAAATTTGCATTTTACCAGTTAAATCGCACGGTCATCTAAATCACCCGCTGAGTAGAGATTACGTAATACTGTTATTATCGTGTATCTATCTATACGTATTTATTTATTTATTTATTTATTATTATTATTTATGTCATACTAGTCTGGCCCTTAATAAATTTAGTGTATTCAATACACAATAATCCATCAATTGTTGGTATTTGATTTTCATGTCGTATTTTAACTTAATGCGATGTTTATTAAGAAATGTGACTTTAAATGTATTAAAATATTAGCAAAGTGTGATACACGTACAGAATACGTATACTGTTGTCACTTCACTATTACTTGTTTATCATGCGAGAAATACATTAACCTTGTAATACCTATGCTGAGACTATTTACTAAAAAATGAATTAAGTATATATTAAACTATCGGTCTCTATTAAGCTATTTATGTCTTGTTTTATAGCACAGAATTGTGTATGTACAGCGTCAAAGTTATTGTGCTTTAAAAGTTCTGATTATTGTAATGAGGCACCTTAATGAACAATAAATATTTTTGTTTATGATATAAAACAAATAATCATAACCCTATGTAAACGCCGTTTACATAACGTACGCGCCCTTGTCCGATCCAACAGAAATATGCAATTTACATGTAAACACTATTTTGTCAGTTAATTAGATTGAACAATAAATACAGGATTTTTTTTTCTTCAAATGTTTATATAATTCCCTGATAAATATAAGAACAATCTATAATAGTATTATATTATTATTTATTTATTTGTACCATTCTGGATGATAATAACTTTAGCTATTCAATACACAATAATCCATCAATCGTTGTGTATTTTACAGTAGTTATGTATATTTTATTTCTTGATTTTGTTTTTCAGGATCTAGAACTATGCACTCATATTTATTTCAATTTGATGTTGATTTAAATGTAAACGTTTAATATTTTCACGGAGATTCGATATTATAATTTATGTTTATTTATTTTACAGGCGATTGATGCATTTTAGTGGCCTTACCGTTCATCATTACGAACATATTGTTATATGGTAAATTACTTCAAGCCTTACAAATCGGGTAGTCTATTGTGCGACATTATATCCAACTTAATCATGATTCGCTTCGATAACTCTATAATTTATTACGGACTTGTTTTCGATAAAAAAAAATATGTATATGGATATTTTTTTTAAATAATCGCTAATACAGTGTTAAACATAGATTTGTATGCATCTGAAAGCAAAGCTCGGAGCTAAGAAATTATTCATATGAATATTTTACGTTAAGTTTAACGTTTAAAAAATTAAATTCACTTCTGTAAACATCTGTTTTATAGGCCTTGTATTAAAATATGTGTTGAAATAGTGTAAAACAATTGAATTTTCTATAATTCAGAGAGAGAACACATTTGTTGTCCCCACAAGAGTTACATGCCTAGAGGCCTTTTCCTCAGGTGTACCACCTGTTGTGTTTACTGCTAAAGTGTATATTGTATTGGAGTGAGCTGTAAGTAATGAATTTATACCAAAGTAATACAATTTTATGATTTCGTGTATCCCTCAAGGCCAAGTTATAGTTAGAGTATATTAAGTGAAATTTTAATGGTTAAGAAGGGGCGGAGCGAGCTGCAACAGCTGCATTAAAAATGAAACGCGTGTGCGCGAAGCCGAAGAATTTTTTTTATTTGAAGTGCCTGACAACGTAAGGAAAATTGTGATCGTAAAAGCACAGGTACATGGGGTCATGACCTACATTACCCCCCCCCCCCTTTTTTTTCATTTTTTTTCCATACACTTCTCAACATAATTTTGGTATCAAATAATCATAAATCTACTATTTCTCTCTCTATATTGATTTTTAGAGATTTATGATTATTTGATACCAAAATTACGTTGTCGGGCACTTCAATTTTAAAAATTCCTTCGGCTTCGCGCACATGCGTTTCATTTTTAATGCCCGTATTCATAAAGCCACTTAAGTTAAGATTTTCCTAAGGAAACACTTAAGTTCAGGAAACTCCGCCCATTTTACTTGAGTGGTATTCATAAAACTTCTTATTTTAAGTATTTCCTAAGAATAACCTTAAGTTAAGGAAACTCCGCCCATCATACTTAAGTGGTATTCATCAACGTCCTTAAACTAAGAAAACACTTAAGATTTCCCTTAACTTTAAGGTAGATGGGTCTCTTGAATTGCTATTTTATATTGATTGTGAGTTATGAAAGTGATATTGTATGAATAAAAAGATAACAACAAACCATATTAGCAATATTTCATAGGCATTCGAGTTTATCATCAAATCCATATCATATCTTACATGTACATAAAATTCACCGTCAAGGTCATTTTCCGGATGAGTAAATATTTTTACAACTGTACCATTTGATGGCACGTGCTTTGCGGGTATATGAAATAGGTATAATTAAAGCATATTAGTATTGCATTATTACCAATACAAACATGTTCCATGTCGGACGGTTTCGGTTGTTTCATGCTGGGAGAAGAGCTTTACGTAGAGAGCGAGTATTCAGAGATCGTACAAAACCTCTTGATATCTACGATGACTTCGAGTTAATAGACAAATACAGATTTGACCGACAGTCTATTATGATGATATGTGATATGTTACAGGATGACTTAGAAAGCAGTACATTTAGGAATCGAGCCTATTTTTTTTTATGTTTTATTTACATGATATTTCCATACAGTCATTAAAATTAGTTTCGTATATAACTGTTAAACGTAAAATCCTCCAAATAGATGAGGGAGGTGCATCCAAACTCAAAAGTGGGAAGTTGAGGAACATTATGATTGTGTCCCTGTTAAACATACATGTACCTAAATTTTAAAGAAATATAATTGTTGACGAAAATTTTGCTCTTAAAACGTCCTTTCTTTTCTCGTATTCCTCCATTAGTATCATCATCTCTCAATCGGTCCAGTTTGGCTTTCTCTTGGACATGTTTAATAGGTAAAAGATTTTGATACGACTACAGTTTTATTTATATATGTATGTATGTATTGAAGTGGTCAAGCAATGCACGTGAAAGTTAGAGTATATTAAGTGAAATTTTATTGGTTAAGAAGGGGGTCGCATCGCTTCGCTCGCTCCGCCTTCTTAACCATTAAAATTTCGCTTAATATACTCTAACTATAACAAAATATCAAAGAATGGTGTCCTTCCTAATTGAGAGGAATTAAAGGGTCCCATTAAGGGTGAATTATCAGGGTAATCACATGTTAATAAAGGTAAATTTGATTCTCTTTTTTGCTTTTTCTACATAAATGGAATTACATAAAATACGAAAACAAATTAATGAATATGTATTATTAAACTCTAATACTATAAAATTACACATGAAATATGAAAATATAATACTGAATATTTATTATTATTTTTACACCAATATAAACACACATCAAATATGAAAACATAATAATTAATATTTATATTAAACATTAATACTACAGAGTTCGCGAAATTGCATACGGGTTTGGTGGTCCTAGTGAAAAAAAATGTCAGTCCTCACTACAGCCAGCATGGATTACGCCAAATCCGCGCGGTTTCGCGGACAATCGCGGCGTGGAAATTGACTAATTAGCATCGGGAAGTCTGCGATCGTCTCGCGGCTGAACGCGGCAGTCAAATTGTCCATCAGGACATTCGCGGACAACACGTTATTAGCGCGGCAAGCGAGGAAAGTAACCACATAACAATAGTTTTGTTGCAGTCATACAGAAACGATCTTTGTTTATTATTATTATTTACTTTTATTTGTTTTCTTCATTTTTTTTTTTTTAGAATAAAACTTGTTTATATGTATGCAATGAAATTATCTTTCTCCGTTACCAAAACAAAAAAAGTATTCTCTGTTTTGTACATCCACAATCGATTTATTTTACAACTCTCTCACCTTGTCAATCATGTGTTAATTGCTCCTTATCGGTCTCTTTGATGTATAATTGACTGACAAATAGGCGGTGCTTATTGTACAGATATAGAAATAGAATAAATATAAGTTTATTAACAAAATTAGGGCCCCAGGAGGGCATATACAATTAACAAGGGAAAAAAAAAGATATTATGTATATATTTTTTAATGTCGGACTTAAAAGCACATTAGAGCTTATGTTATTGTTGTACTCATGTACCGACTTTTAAAATAAATTACAAATGATGCCCACCGGTGCAAACGTAAAAGTCGTACAGTTTACTTTGTTCAGTCAATCCCATTTAACTTTTGCATTTGAAATTACTGAAATTAATTTCATGTGATTACAAATCATTGACACGCATTCAACCTGTACCTGAAATATCGGGACCACCAATCATCAAATTTACGGCAACGTAAATATTTACATGTATATTTTTTTGTATATATCTCATACTAGACGGAATTAGCATTAGACTTTACGAATAAAGTTGAAACAAAAATTTGAAAAATGATTAGGTGTAAACATATATCTTCGCATGTTCATGTATAACATAACATAGTTTATTAAATCAATCAAGAAGCCCGTGAGAGCACAGAATTACAGACATTTACATTTTACACTTACAATGATTTTGATGATGTATGCAAAAGGGGGTAACGTAAATATGACTGATAAATTGTGTGTTGATATTTACTGAAACTATCAACCTTTTCCGACAAACATTCATGCAAATGTTCTGTGTACGTAAATACACTAGTGTATTTCTACCTTGCCCCATATTCGCGCCAGGAAAGGTAGCTCAAAGGTCAATAAATAACTGAAATATTGTTGAAAAGTGACGTTTAAACACCCATAGCCTCATATGAATTATTGCAATAAAATATCGATTAAGTAACGAAATCGATATAAATTATTTTCCAGTTTATTTAATATAAAAAGTTGTTTTACAAGTTTACTGTGAGATGTATTGCAACCGCCATTTTTTTACTACAACCACGTGCGCATGCTCGTGTTTGATAGAAAAGCTATAGCTATATTTAGATATTTTGTGATAATAATTTTATATTGTAAATCGATCCACCCTGTGATTTTTTTCAACAAGATACATTTTTGATAGTATATATTTTATTATTAAATACAATATTGAACTGATTTTCGCTAACACTTCAATCATTGAATATTGATTTTTTTCGGATGTTGAATATGTTTTCCCCAGAATTGCACCCCCTGTTAGTATACATAAATTTTATTGCTTTATTTTAAAAAAAATAACACCAAGAACATCGATGATACGAGTGTTCTTATTCAGAAATAAACCTACAGCAAAATAAAGGTATACTGTAAACAAAATTTATTGTCCGAAAAATACGGTACTCCTCTACTATACTAATTTGGATTAGGTGATGGGAATTAGGTGTCATCATCAAAATAAAGTATTTTATGATAATGATGGCTGATTAAAATTGTTTGTCCTGCATTGGCTGTCAGTTGTAATATACAGGATGTAACCAATATACAGGAAGAGCTCCTATTTTGAGATGTCATTCAATGAAAATAACAACCTGACCATATTGTTACATAATAAGAATAAGAATTAGATAAGAAATTAAAATTTATAGAAGGCAAGGATTTATATAATTAACACATTAAGTCACATTTCATTTATTTAGCTTGGGTCAGTTATACATTTATTTTTTAAGTACAAATAAATTGGAAGACGGCCTGAAAATCGATGTAAAGATTTATTAACATTAAGGGATTCTTTAATTAATGGGTTTATATTATTAGTATTTATTCTTACAAGACATCATAACTTGAGTTTTAATAAAGGAAGCAATAGGGAGTCGCCCCAACTCTGATAATGTCGAAATGTTACATGCAGTTTTTTTAAGGCCTAAAACTGTTTTACAATATTTATATGGCTGTGAAGTTTGGGGATTTAGTGATAATTATGTAATTGAAAAAATTCATTTGAAATTCTGCAAATTAATACTTCACTTGAAGCAAAGCACGCCAAATTTTATGATATACGGCGAGCTTGGTCGCTTTCCACTTTACATAGATATAAAAACTAGAGTAATATCTTATTGGTGTAAATTACTTACTGGAAAAGCTTCCAAGCTGTCGGCCATATCTTATAAACTTTTGCATAGTTTTTTTTGTAATGGAAATATATCTGCCCCTTGGGTAAAATTTGCAAAAGATATATTGGATAACTGTGGCTTATCAAATGTATGGACATTTCAGAATATAAACTTTAATACTGAGTGGGTGATCGCTTATGTGAAATTACGTCTCCGAGATCATTTTTTACAAGAATGGAATAGCAATTTAGAAAATTCCCCAAAGGCATTGAACTACAGACTTTATAAACAAATATTCGAATTTGAAAACTATTTTAATATTTTAGAAAATAAAGACATTTCCACTTTTTGCAAATTTAGAACCACCAATACAAAATTACCCATAGAAACTGGAAGATGGAATAATATCGCAAGGGAAAATAGAAAATGTCAACTCTGTCAAGAAAATCAAATTGGGGACGAATTTCATTATATAATGCGATGCAGTTATTTCCATGACAAAAGAGAATCATGCATTGAAAAGCGGTACTTAACTAGAATTAATGTTTTGAAATTTAAAGAAATAATAAGTAGTAAAACACAATCAAAATTAAGGAAACTCTGTCAGTTGATCAGAAACATTAATTCTAGTTTACTACCTCCTGGGTAATTACTATTGTTATTATTGTATTTATTGTATTTATTTATTTTCTGTATATATTGTATATATTGTATCTCTATACCAATGTATTACGATGGTTTATGAGAATAAAGATTGTATATGTATGTATTTTTTCATATGATGATTTTTCCTGTAGGCCTAAAGTATCACAAAAAGTATTATTTCTGATTGCTCGAAGCATGGCTCTATATAAGGGGAGGTATTCGTCCATATACCATATTTCACAATTATAACTTATAATGGGACGGATCAGCGTGTCAAAGAGTTTACAGGAGAGGTTGACAGGTAGTTGTTCAAAATTTGAGAAAAGTTTTCGCATTTATAACAATGAGACTACATGACCCCTCGATGACCCGAATGCTATTCTCTTATCCAAACATATCCGGGTATTTAATAATAACACTTTTTTTTAGCAATCAATTTTAATCGTTTCATTTATATAAATCGTTATTCAATAATTCGTCTATTTTATTAACAAAAATAAACTATTGTAAAGAAAATATTACTTATTAGCAAAGTGTATGAATGGATCAGAGACTACAGTACACACCAAGTGTATCAACGATCAAAACTCAGGTCCGACATATTCCACCCAAAATGTCCGACAAATGTCCGACAAATTATAGAGTCAACACTCTAAGTCCGACTATTTGGTCGGACATTATGGTCGGACATTTTGGTCTTGGTCGTACATTTTGGTCGGACGTGAGAATGGATATTAAAGGGATATTGTCTACCAGCTCCGTAATTTTTTCATACCCAAAATTATTGTCGATTTCCGTACTGACCTTCATAAAATAAAGATTAAACACCGAATTATTGATGAATACGCTCCGAAACGTTGTGTTTTCGACTAAAAAAGCTGACCATCGTTACCGGAAGCTAATTAATTATGCACAGACCTGGGCGAGGCCAACTCTATTTATTTATCTATTTTTATGTCAGTAGCCCGGATGCTGCAGCATGGATATTGATGTAAGTTTCTATAAAAGTTGAGGAAAAAAGCTATTTGCGAACCGATTGTATCTAAAAGACGTAGAATAAATAATGTCTGTATCAGGAATAGATTTTCTTTGATGAAAACTACATGCCTTAACAGATTCAGCCGATATTTCCACGATAACCATTGTAAACATGCCAGGAGGCACCCCATGGGGACAAGCTCAACTACGTATTTTCGATCGGAAATTTTTGCCGGCGTTATAAGTTATGAAGTTGTTCCCCGAGATTTTGATACACGTGTTAAATTAATTTATTTTAGCCAGTTTGACCGACAATATGAAAACAGAGACATACATGTAGAACACAGTGAAATACATGTCTGATGAAAACGAATGACGTAGCCAGTGTTGTTTTATTTGTTAATTGACTGGAATGTTTCAGAGAAATTTGGGCTGGATTAGAAACAAAAGAGACCTTACTTCTAGTTCCAACAAGACAGTTGCTGCAAAATAATATGGGACTGACCATTTACTTTGAAGGGGGCTATGTCACGTTTTTTCGCCGTAGAAATGTTTTTTTCAGACGCCACAGAAATCATATTTTCTTATTTTCCGGCGAAGTGCCAATCTAATTAAAACAAGATGAACTGTGATCTAATGCTCACTTATGATACCCCTGCCACTTCCCATGATATGGGGTACCTATATGAAGCTTGTGACCAAATACCAGATTTCTGCCATCAATAGTTGTTGAGAAAAATGTGCATATATGTTCAATGCGGATAAAAACCAACTAAATCGGCAAACAGGAAGTAGGAATCTGATGGTTCCAAAAACGCTTCCCACGATATGGCATACCTATGTGAAGCTTGTGACCAAATATCAGATTTCTGCCATCAATAGTTGCTGAGAAAAATGTGACGAAAAATATTTTGGAAGGACGGACGGACAGAGGTAAAACAGCATACCCCCCCCCCCCCCCCCTTCGGGGAGCGGGGGTATAATTAGATCTAAAATAGGGAGCAAGTGCGTATATCTAATTTTAATTAGATTGGCGAAGTGCTGGAATAATTGTTTTTCTTCAAAATTTTGTATATGATTATACTGTGAAAATGGCAAGTATATGATTATACTGTGAAAATGTCAAGTCGGAATATATTTTTTCTCCTGTCCAGCCAAATTTTTTTCTTCAAGATTCAGAATCAAAATAATTTTTTAGGAAAAAAAAACATATAAAATTAAAATTGAATAGCTTGAGGGGTAAATTGATAAAAAAAAATTGCAAGACCAAAATGGTTCTCCCATATACCAACAAAAAAAACGAAATAAAACTGTGGTCATAAGAAAGTCCCACGAGAAAATCTTTCCTTCCAAAATAAGACTTTTTTTTATTTCTCTAAACTGAATTTGTGCAAACTATTTCACTTATAATGAATTATATTTCTGTTTTAAATAGAGCTCATTTTTCTAGATGAATGTATAACCATCTGTCTTTACTCTGTTTTTATTAAATCTCTTGTCTTTATTACAGGACTTTGATCGGATTGTCCTTGATGAGGCAGTGTTGGGGGTTGCTAGAATGTTTCGAGAGGAACTTGTAGTAATGCCCCATGACGAGGATTACAACAGATCCAATAGGTATGCAGCCTACCGCCAGTATACCATTTGGGCACATGGCCGACTTGGAGCTGGGGTCAGACGTGTGATCCCAAGCTGTTGTACTTGGAAAATTAGGGACAAGTATCCTGATCTATATGAACAATACAAGGGTTTCATTCCTAGACGATTTAATTAAAACTTGTTCATGAAATATTTTGTATTTTATCCCATATACCCTAATGATAAAGTTTACCACTTGCTTCCCTATGGTCGGTGGTTGTCCGGGTACTCTGGCTTCCTCCACCACTAAAACTGGTCGCCATGATATAGCTGAAATATTGCTGAAAGTGGCGTTAAAACACAAAAAATAAATCAACCCTAATGAGTTGTTAATTTCACAAGTTGGTCAGTTGGAATTGTAAATTTAATTTGAAAGTTTTGCCATCTTATTATTATTTTTTGTTCTATCAGCACTGCCAACTTCTTCTAAAATGGACTGACAGTCTTTTATATAATTCAAAACCATACTTGGCAGAGATGTTTTCTATGAGGTCCTACACAAGAGTCGATACTTTTGTGCAGATTCGTCAAAAAAAAATGGCCACCATGTGACTTTGAAAATTCTGATTGGTCGATTTTCAAGAAACTTCTTCTCAAGAACCGCTAAAGGGATTGAATTGAAATCTGGTATATATGTTTCTATGAATGTCTTTAACCACAGGGGCTAGGTGCGTCCGAAAAAAAATTATTTAATTGGCTGAAACAGATTGTTCAGCCAATCAAAAAGCCCGTTAGAACTCTCTCAATTTTCACGTCTATGGCGTTTGTCAAGGATGCAAATGGGATTTCTTTCAAAAACAGACTTAAAGGACATATAAATTGGCGTAAGGTAAGAAATTTTATCATAATTTGAATGGATGAAAGTATTTAGCTAGTCAAAATGGCTCGTTTACGCATGGGAAAGTCTGTACACAGATGGGAAGTGGTCATCCCAGCGTTTGTACGACTTCGGATTTTCACGCCGTTTTGTTTTGGTTCGTGTATGATACCTCAGCAGTTCGGAGGCCTACACTAACAATTGGGGTCTCTTTGGAAAGGAAAATTACTTGACTTTCGACTGGTGGAAACATTTTTTGAAAATATTAAGACGTTCCGAGGTTACGATCAATTTAACACGACGACTTAAAAAAATGGGAGCAAGTGAGTTCGCCCCCTTGTAGTATTATATAGTTTTTTTTGGGGGGTTTTTTCGGACGCACCTAGCCCCTGTGTCTTTAACATGTCTTGTTACTGTTTGCGCCATTTGAAAATTCAAAATGGCCACCAGCGGAGGTCAAAGTTTGCATTGAAACCCTATGGGAAACAACATTTTCATCTTCTTCTTGAGAACAGCCAAACAGAATTTAACCAAACTTGGCAGAGATGTTTCTTGTGAGGTCCTAAAAAGTTGTCCTGGTTTGTACTAACTAGACCAACACACTGAGTGCTATCATTATTGTGCATTGGACAATTTGTAATGCCCATTATCCTGACTTGGGTACTTTTCCACTCTAAATGTGCAGAACTTCTGTTAGACCAGGAAAAACAAAGAGTGACAATCTAAATTTATTTTATGCCACAATATAGTAAATTGTTTTGTCTTGGTCTTCAAATCTGGATTTCTGAGATGCTACAATATTATCCCGAGTTGGAGGTTGTGGAATTGGTGCAAGATGGACCGAGATTCTTCTGGGATCATCTACTTCCAACTGCACACGTTAATTCATTCCTTCATTATCTTGCAGTCTCATACAAATGATGACCCTTAATAGTCTTGGAACATAGGAATATGACTTGTCAGCTTTAACAGGCTGCACAGACCATCTAGCTGTCTTTTTGTTGTAACTTCTCTGCCACCTGAAGTAGAAAAATACATACAATGTAATTCACAAGAATAAAACAATAGAATTGAGATTATGATCTATGGAGCCCTAACTTTCAATTCAAGATGAATATCTCGAATGTATAGTGAATGAGCAACTAAACATATCATTACAAGTTCACTTTATGAAGGATTTGAGTGATTTGTAGACAGATTTTAGGTTGTGGTCATCCCTCAAGAAGTTCTACGGCAGGCATCACGAGCTGGTCAATGGTTACAGGGTGTCTGTTACCCAAATCAGAACTGATCTTCATTTGTTGTTGATGTCTTTCCCTTCATCGGATGGGACTTCTACCGGACTTGACCATGGACAACGCAGCAGGTTTGCGACTTTCGATTGACCCTTCTGAAGCCTATGATCAAATATCAGATTGCTGCCATTAATAATTACTGAGAAAAATGTTATGAAAATCTTGGGACGAACGGACGGACAGAGGTAAAACAGTATACCCCCCCCCCCCTTCCAGTGGAGTGGGGGTATAATAAAGCTCCTATGACATATGATCATGCATGGTTCTGTTATTAGGACAAAATTTCAAGTATGTAAGTTACAACTGAAACATATGAAATTAACATGACAAACCTTAGAGTGAAGTTGAGGCTAGGTTCAAAATCTTCATCGTCAGAATCATCACTGTCCTCTTCAGTAATATCTATTGAGAGACTGTAAGAATAAAAAATAATTGTTTATTACAGTGTATGTGTATAATATCGAAACAAATTTTGTTATATGGTTCTGATGTGCAGCTGTATAACGAAAAAGCTTTTCAAAATAATATTAAATCTATATACATGTATCCAGCACACATCTACACAACCCAATATAAAGAAACAAAATTACATCAAAGTTCCAGGAAAAAATTTGGTGCGCCAGTCGTGCATCATTTCTGTCCCAGTTTGGTTTCATTCCCGTAAGCAGACTTGGGGTCAATTACTTTCAAATGTAATCGATTACATTACAATTACTTTGTAATTTTCATGATTACATTACATTACGATTACATCAATTTTCAAATGTAATCGATTAAATTACAATTACTTTGTAAATGTAATCGATTACATTACTGATTACATTTAATGTCATGACAACCAATATTAGTGTTTTATGTTATAATTTTGTCTCATATGCATCTATCCAATATCTCCTTTTTTAATGTATTTCTTACTCAGAACAATGAAATACAATTCAGTTTTAATGTGATCATTACATGCAATAAGATACATTATTAATTAACTCTATATTATTGTTGTCAATACAACCTAAACTGTCTTTACAATATAAAATTATAAACTCTGCCAATATAAAAAAACTAAACCAATATTGATATTGGCTTAGTTTTTTTTATATTGGCCGAGTTTATGATTTTATAATTACCCATTATAAGATAAAATTTTATGGTTAATTAATAAATATATCATTTACGTTGTAAATTATAAATAGCAATTCTCATTTTCCTTTTTTCATAAAATAAGTTGTGTCTTATTACTATGACCAATATTCATTCCATCTTATACTATTAGTAAATATTATAATACATTTGCACATTTTAATAATATATATCAAATAATTTCAAATATCCTGTCAATAGTTTATTGTGGATAATAAACTAGCAGTTAACCTGAGCCACAGATAAAATTTGTAATTAAGGTCTTATTTATGACACCAAATTATGTATCAATCATCATTACTAAATTTCACACCATTTACATGGGTGTCCTTGATATATAATTCAGAAGATAAAAAAAACCAAGTCATTCTGATTCTAAACATTTGCTTAAAAATATGCATAATTTCTCAGTCTAAATATGAAAACTAAATCTTTAATTTATGTAAATAGGTTTAATAAAATATAATTTAAAATTTTACAGCTGTTTTCACTGAAATTTTTAAACCCCATTGAAATTGAGATATTATTTGTTTGGATATCAAGTCTTTGAAGCCATACTTAATATTTTTTTTGTACTTGTGATAGTTTTGATTGCAATTAAATATAGAAGAATATCTTTTGATCATGTTGTGATTGCCACTTTATTTTAATAGAGTTTTTTTTTTAAATTTCATAACATATTTTTTTATTTAGATGTCAATAAACTTTATATGTTTTCTAGTAAACCATTCTACATTATTTGTTAAATAAATTCCATGAAGAAAATTCATTTACATAAATCATACATTAAATATCTAAGGAGATACATGTATATGTTTCAGTTAAGAAAAAATAAGTCAAAAAGATGAAAAGTAATCTAAATGTAATCAGAAAGTAATCATGATTACAGGGTCAAAATGAATGTAATCGATTACATTATGATTACATGTAATCTAAAAAATGGCCGTTTACAGATTACATCCAATTACATGAAAAAATGTAATCGATTACAACTGATTACAATTACAAATTACGATTACCCCATGTCTGCCCGTAAGTAGCTAAGGAGGACTGGCCATTTCAGCTTGTGGATTGATGAAAATGTAACGATGACGCAGAAGCCAACATGATCCCTATATAATATAGCTACTAGTAGTATCACTATGCAAGCCACAATAATTAATAGGAAACTGTTATACAAGTGACTGTGTTGAACAATATTGACAATGTTACCTATAAGGGAACGCTCATTTAACTTGAAGGGGGGTGGGGGGGGGTTATTGTTTTTTTTCTAAAAAAATATTCTGATTCCCAATGTTGCTGAAAAAAATATTCTGATTTTGGTGGAGGAAAAAAAAATAACCTGATTCAGAGTTTTTGTCATATAACCTAATGTGGAATTCTGGAAAAAAAATTCGCGTTTGGGCGACAAAAAAATATATATTCTAACTCTTGTGTTGTCAGAAAAAAAAAATTCTGAACGAAACAAAAAACCATAACCCCCCCCCCCCCCCCCCCCTTCAAGTTAAATGGTCGGTCCCTAAACATGATGTAGAATATGTCTAATCTTTAACAAAATGAACATACTCAAATGGGTTCACAAATGAACTCGATTTCTCCAGTTTCATCCGTTTCGTTGAAATGTGATGGCTGCTCATTTCTTCTACTCTAGAAATACCTTGGTCAGAATATCTAAATCAAAAGTACAAATATCAATCACTACAAAATCACATTTGTCTGAAATTACCAGTTTTTGTCGTAATTTGCCTAAAAAATTAAGATAATTTTACAAAAACCTGCATGATTTTAACACAGACATGGGCCATCGGTCTACTGTTAAATTCACACACTGTGAAACATGCAAATTGCTATGGATCTTCACATTATTTCTTAAAAATCTTGTTTATAAATCATACTTACAAGATCCAAACTAAACAAGGGCAAAGCGTGGCGTATCCCCTCGCCTAAAAATTTGACCCGGTGATCTTGACCTTTGATTTTGAAAATCAATAGGGTTCCAGATTCTCTTAAGGACTAAGTATGTAACAAGTTTGGTCAAAATCCATTGAAGGATGTTGATTCTAGTGTTCACAAGGATGTTACGTGGTAACATTTTGACTCGGTTATCTTGACCTTTGACCTATGAGGCTATGACCTTGAAAATCAATAGGGTTTCGGTTATCTTAAGGACTAAGTATGTACCAAGTTTTGTCAAAAATCCATTGAAGGATGTTGATTCTAGTGTTCACAAGGATGTTATGCGGTAAACATTTGAGCCTGTGACCTTGATCTTTGACATATGACCTTGAAAATCAATAGGGTTCCAGATTCTCTTCAGGACTAAGTATGTACCACGTTTGGTCAAAATCCATGGATGTGTTGATTCTAGAGTGTTCACAAGGATGTGACGGACGGACGGTAGCGTTACTATATCCCTTCGCAACTTCGTTGGTGAGGGGATAAAAAGCAGTTCAAATGACATTTCTTTAAATAGAAAGCCTTTATATGAAAAATACATATCGATTTCCCTCTATCATGTCTATGTTGATAATTCTAAGATAGTAAAGTATAATTTTGGCTCCCTGAACTAAAAATTATGTCCAAAATTGTTGAAATATAGTAAAAAACTAGTTAATGTAATGTTTTTAGAATAGTCAAGAAATAAACTTGGTTTGCATAAGGAAATTGAAAACGGTTTTCATTTAGTCATAGTCTAAAATATGCAGTTCAGGACATTTCAGTAAAATTTTATAGTCACATATATAGAAAAGTTTCTGAAACTTGCAAATTTCTATGGATCTTCATATTATTTTTTAAAAACCTTGTTTATGTATCATACTTACAGGATCCAAACTAAAAATGCTACTGAAATGACACTTATTTAAATGGAAAGCTTTTTATATAAAAGATACATACTGATTTTCCACTATGGTGATAATTCACAGACAGGAAGATATAATTTTGGCTCCCATAACAAAGTTCTATGTTCAAACTTGTTGAAAAGTACTTTTAACCTTATTTATGTAATGTATTTCCAGTACTCAAGATATAAACTTGTTTGCATAAAGGAATTGAAAATGATTTTCATTTAGCCATGGTCTAAAATATGCATTTTAGGACATTTCTGAAATTTTCAGTAAAATTTTGTAGTCATATATAAAAAAAGTTCTGAAACTTGAAAATTTCAATGGATATTCATATCATTTCTTCAAAACCTTGTTTATAATTATATATTATACTTACAGGATCCAAACTAAAAGTGCAATTGAAATGAAGCTTCTTTAAATAGAAAGCTTTTATTTGAAAAATACATACTGATTTTCCATTATAGTGATAATTCGCAGAAAGTAAGGTACAATGTATATACTTTTGGTTCCCAAAACTAAGTTTCATGTCCAAGTTGTTGAAATTTGATAAAATTAAAAGCCTAATTATATGTTGTATATCAAAGAAATAAATTTGCTTGAATAAAAAGAACTTTATAGGGTTTTCATTAAGCCATGTACAGTTTTAATTCTTGCATTAAAAATGAATTGATTCGATCTTTTTTTTAAAATTGATAATAATAAACTGCATTGCCATTGATATCATTTTTGCACTCCCATTTCCCCTTTGCTGGCCTCCTAAAATTTGTGTTTGTTTACCTCGCAAATACGGCCGTTTTATGCTACTCATTGACAATAATTTGCTGTTGCCCGGTGCAAAATTACATATATTGATATCAATGATCATAGGCATCATCATAAATTCATAAAATATGAAAAACGATTGAGAAAAGAAAGCAACATGCTCGGCTTACCTATCAACAATAATCAAGCAAAATCTTTGCCACTTCAGCGTGAGATTTGACGCGTAGCACTTCCTTGAGTTCGCTCCATCCAACGGCAACGGTCCAACTGATCCCTTACATATATCCTGCATTTGTTACCTGCATTTGTTCCATTTGGAAGATACTTCACTTCTATTCCTCTTTATCTCGGAAACCGTCAAAGTCCGCTTTCTTCCACGCGTTGACAGTTTCTCTTTTGCCCAAGAACCACATGTTGTTTATTGTTTCTAAACAGTGCGCATGCTCAAGACGTGTTCACATAGAAGGCCATATGAATAGATTTGAATATTGTCATTCAGACAATAATTCTGATAACGATAGTTTTGGGTCTTTATTGTCAAAAAATCGTATCTTTTGCAGCATAACTCGGTGTTAATCTTCATTTTATGAATGTCAGTACGGAAATCGACAATAATTTTGGGTATGAAAAAATTACGCAGCTGGTATAGTCCGTTTGACCAGCCTAAAACAGGACTAAAAAATTAATTAAAAATCAACAGTTCAACTTATTGATTTTTTTTCTTCACACATTTACTCATATATCATCTACCTACTCTGACAAATAATTTCAGAATTTTGACACTATTTTCCAAAAAGTTGCCCATTAGGTCTCTATGTTAAATATTTGTACCAAATGTGGATATGTGCAGAGGGAGTTAGTATGCTTGTTGTTACCAACTTCCAGTGTAAACAATAACAACAACACATGTGATTTTATTTACATTTCACTGTCAAACGGACTATAGACAATATCCCTTTAAAAGATTTTTTTTTACATTTCTCGAGGTGAATATGTCAAACATTTTGTGATCGATGCGTATTTGTAAGCGTACTTTCTTTCCGGTGTGTAAAATGTGCGGGTACGTAAATACCCTAGTGTATTTTTACCTTGCACCATATTCTCGCCAGGAAAGGTAGCTCCAAGGTCAATATTTGTCACGCTCGGGCACAACAGTCGTTCGATGCATAGGAGCACCTCATAATCAAAGAATTGTACAATAATTTCGAGTTACACCGTTTGTGTTTCTTTAATCTGTTTAATTTTAATAGATCTTTCTAGTACATTTAAATTTTACGATTACAATCGGATTGCTAGAAATATCGTAACTTTTCCGAAATCTAAACTTTAAAATTATATACGCCAAGTCCAGCCCTGGCTTGGATTTCTCGAAAAAAGTTTTCTTAACAAACCAAATTAAATTTGAGTAAAAACTCGACTTAAGTTTGCGTTTTGACTTTGTTTGTTTGGAGAAATCACTGACGATTTAAAAAAAAAATCTGTTGTCACTTAAAACAGTCAATGAGGCCGGTAAGGCTGTGTACATGAATGAATAAGAAATAATTCTTTCGGAGTGTGATATCCATATAAAGGTGAAATAACGGATGCAAAAATCACCGGCTAAAGTTACACAATATTCCGTTTACAAATATTTCAAGTCCCTATACTTGTTCATTTGTGACGGCAATATGTGAATTGGACTAGGTATTACAGCCAGCTTGATATGAATTGATTAGCTCAGGTTACAGGTGTCAATAATGGAAGGAACATCTTGTCGACACAAATTTCTAGGTGCCAGTGGGAGAACAATTATAATTAATTCTATTTAATGTTGTTGTTTTTTATTACTATTTGTTTGTAGGTACATTTGCAATCATTGAAGTAAATTTAATTTGAGAGTCAACACTCTCTAAGTCCGACGTGAGAGTGGATATTTAAAGATTTTTTTTACATTTCTCGAGGTGAACATGTCAAACATTTTGTGATCGATGCATATTTGTAAGCGTACTTTCTTTCCGGTATGTAGAATGTCCGTTTACGTAAATACCCTAGAGTATTTCTACCTTGCAACATATTCGCGCCAGGAAAGGTAGCTCAAAGGTCAATATATAACTGAAATATTGTTGAAAAGTGACGTTTAAACACCCATAGCCTCATATAAATTATTGCAATAAAATATCGATTAAGTAACGAAATTGATATAAATTATTTTCCAGTATATTTAGTATAAAAAGCTTGTTCTACACGTTCACTGTGAGATGTATTGCAACCGCCATTTTTAACTACAATCACGTGCGCATGCTCGTGTTTGATGGAAAGCTATAGCTATATTTAGATATTTTGTGATAATAATTTTATATTGTAAATCGATCCACCCTGTGATTTTTTTCAACAAGATACATTTTTTATAGTATATATTTTATTATAAAATACAATATTGAACTGATTTTCGATAACACTTCAATCATTGAATATTGATTTTTTCGTATGTTGAATATTTTATCCCCAGAATTGCACCCCTCTGTTAGTATACTTTTATTGCTTTATTTAAAAAAAAAAATAACACCAAGAACATCGATGATACGAGTCTTCTTATTCAGAAATAAACCTACAGCAAAATAAAGGTTTAATTTTTTGTACTGTGAACAAAATCGTCATTTTTATCTAGATTTATCGTCCGAAAAATACGGTACTCCTCTACTATACTAATTTGGATTAGGTGATTGGAATTAGGTGCCATCATCAAAATAAAGATTAAAAAATGTATTTCATGATAATGATGGCTGATTAAAATTGTTTGTCATGCATTAGCAGTCAGTTGTCACCAATATACAGGAAGAGACCCTACTGGGAAGCCATTCAATGAAAATAACAACCTGACCATATTGTTAAATAAGAATAAGAATTAGATAAGAAATTAAAATTTATAGAAGGCAAGGATTTATATAATTAACACATTAAGTCACATTTCATTTATTTAGCTTTGGTCAGTTATCAATTAAAAAGACAAAAATGGTTTTAAAAAAAATCTGTCTAATAAGTATTTACCTAAATAACGATATCATAACGTATAATAATTTCTCACCGTAAATGTATTTATTTTATTAAGATATTTATACACATATATAAGAAAAAAGATATAAATTTATTTTTTAAGTACAAATAAATTGGAAGACGGCTTGAAAATCGAAAACGTAGAATAGTTATCTATGTTTATAAGTCTTAGTAAAAATAGTCTTGAGCAACGTTTTTTTTCACACCTGTGATAGGTGTATTTGTATATCATGAATGCACGATGCGACAACATGCTGAGATGGGTGATGTTTTGACAGGTAAACTGTAAAAAAAAAAACCCGTAGAATACACTAATAAAATATTATTTCACCTATATCAGGACTCCGCAGACTGCCAATTTTCAAGAAGAAAAAAACGGGATTTACGGATTTATGACCCATTCGCCATGAACAAAATAAAGCTTAAATTTTACTAAATAATTTTAATCCAAATTTGCCTTTAAAGAAATAAATGTATAAATTATAATTATTTACCCGGGTTCGTTCGCCCTACATTTGGCAAACACGTAAAAGAGCAAACGCACCCGATATCGTAAACCGGCAACTGTCTGCAGCAAGTGAAAGGGCCTTGGCATCGATTGTCGCGAGTACATAGGGACATATTAATATTCACTTCTAGTGCACTTAAAACATGGGTACTGCATGTTAATACATTTTATTCATGGATATTATTGTATATATCGCCCGTGACAGCCGTTAACTTATCTATACTTTCCGTACCACTGTATAACACTCATTTACTTCAGCTTTACTATGATATGCATGTTTCTTTATGCACAAATTTATTGGTTAGCAGAATTTGGGGACGTTTCCTGTTTACAGTTTAACTATCTGAGAGTGGAGACTCTCACTCCGACCTCGGAGGATTTGGTCGGACATTTGTCGGTGTGAAGTCCGACAAAACTCTCTGTCCGACCTGAGTGTTTGATCGTTGATACACTTGGAGGGATCTGTATATTATGTAACCTTGTACATGTCAATAAAAAAAAATGTCGGATGTAAAAATACGGATGAAAACACATAAATTGACGCTACATTGTAGGAATAATGACATTCTTTTCTTAAGAAAGGATAAATACAGCAAGCAAGCTTGTTATACATTTAAATTTCACCCCGAGATCACACTATTACTAAAACTAGGATGTCAACAAACAACACGCATAACCAACAAAACACGTGACGCTATCAAAAAAAAAAATAAAAAAATATCGTTAACTAATGAAATAGAAAATTGAAGTACAACTTTTTAAAATATTTTATTGGATAAAAATACAATAATGAATGGAGTATGTGATCTGAGCTCTTCCTGTCCAAAAATATGTAGAAGAATATTCGATTATTAGCATCGTGTTATCGGTTTTCGTGCTATTATCGATTTTCAGATATAGCGATTAACAGTGTTAACCCTTCATTCATATGACGATTGGAATTTTCAAAGAATGCCTAGTTAAATATTTCTTTGTACATAAGATTGTTTTTAAAGTCATTCTTGTATTTTAATATACTCTCGATTATCTGGCAACTTTTGCTGTCAGTAAAATGGCGTCATCTGTTTTCGTATGAAGTAAAAACAGGGCCGATATACGGGATGGAAACGAATATAAAATCCGGAAATGGCTGGTTTTAAAATTTCATGGTTCTGGCCATCTACCAAATCATATTACATCTAAATAAAATAACAGAATGTTTGAAAATGACCACTTTCAAAATTGTGTTTACTTTTGATGTTTTTCTTAGTACTGAAACCACAATGCACTGCAAAGTGACATGTATTTTATATAAGAAACAGGCATATTTCAGTCAGCTCTTTTGTTTACAAGTACGATCAGTGACCCCATGACAGTTACATGATAGAAAGAGCCGGTGCCTGAGAGGCAGACGACATAGTAAGTTCAATTTTATATAGCCCTTCTGGATTTTTTTCCGGCTACTTTATAAATGAAGTAAATTTTTAGCATTACAAAAAGTACGGTTCAGTAGGTAGGTTCACTGTTTTTGGTACTTGCGTCTTTAAAAGCAAACTTTAACATCTTTTATGAATTTATTACACAATCACTTTTTGCAGATTTACGTTTTGTTTCTATATACTTATGGCAAAACAAACGAATCGGAGAAAACGATCCGTCTTTAATGAGACACATTTACAAAAGATTTTTTTCGAAAATTGAAGAACTCCGAAATTATGTGAAAAAAAAAGAACAGACATCGGAACAATGCCATGAATTCGTAAAAAAATAAAAATAGGCCTATGCTACGGAGTAAAATTGTTTTAATGCTGTTATTTATAAGATCGCACTTTGTAATCGATCGTTCATGCACTACAATAAAGCTACACATAATCTCTGCTTCTTAGCTAAAAGCACAAAAAGTTACAGGGTAGGGAGCCATAAAATTGAGAGGATTATGTAAACATATAATTTGTAATAGTTTTCATTTGACAATTACAGACGATGCGTATTATAAATACTTTTAAAGTATATTATACAAAACTTCAGGGTACATCTCTTACGTAATATAATAATTTGTTTATGGAAATACAATATTCTTACTTGCCAACAGTAAAAAGATTAATCTGTTTTCATAACGGTTATTTCTGATTTTAACAAAGCGTAATATGTCTGCGTAAAGAAAACATTTTTTGTTTATTTTAATAACGTCTTTCGAACTGGCAGACCCTTCTGATTAATCTCAGAATAGTCATAAAAAATATGATTGTTGTTTTTATAAGGAAAAATTGCATGTGAATGTTTTTTGTCTATTTTGCTTTTTGGGGTTTGCAAGAAGAATGTTCTACCCTGCTCTGTTCACCCTGCTTTATTTCATAATTTTGGTTGTTGCTATACCATTCTGATGATGCACAAAAAAAAATCAAGATAAAAATGAACAATCCAATATAACTTACGATCAATGTTAATCTTAAGATATTTTTCGTGAAAATAGCCCCAGAATCATTGCTGCATCAGGTGCGGATCCAGCAGTTTTGAAAACGGGGACCCAGGCTCTTGTTTGCCAATTTTTACCCAATTTGTACACGAATTTTACTAAATTGTCGAACACCCCCTTGCTCCGCCAGTGTGCTTTAATATGCACCCATTCCTAATGTATACTTGATCACCTATTAGAACCTTTAAAACGTGTATTGCATCTCCTATTCTAGTCACGGGTACCATTAAATGGTCACAAAATGTGTATTGCGTTTCTGATTATTGCCAAAGATTGTGACACATGTATTCATGTATTCGGTCAGAGTCCCGTCGACCGGATGTAAGATGACACTTGTATATTCTGCCTGGCAATATTAGATACCCTGCTGAGTGAACCGGTGTGAATGTACCTGTTGTTTTCAGAATGAAAATAAAAATAAGTAAACCCGCCTTTCACTTCTTATTTCAGGAATTATTTGCCTTAATTTATTGAAGAATAAAATATTTCAAATTAAAATATGGTCTCTCGCTTTACGGCGTTTACATAGGGATATGATTATTTGTTTTATATCATAAACAAAAATATTTATTGTTCATTAAGGTGTCTCATTACAATAATCAGAACTTTTAAAGCACAATAACTTTGACGCTGTACATACACAATCCTGTACTATAAAACAAGACATAAATAGCTTAATAGAGACCGATAGTTTAATATATACTTAATTCATTTTTTAGTAAATAGTCCCAGCATAGGTAATACAAGGTTAATGTGTTTCTCGCATGATAATCAAAAACAAGTAATAGTGAAGTGACAACAGTATACGTATTCTGTACGTGTATCACACTTTGCTAATATTTTAATACATTTAAAGTCACATTTCTTAATAAACATCGCATTAAGTTAAAATACGACATACAAATCAAATACGCAACAATTGATGGATTATTGTGTATTGAATACACTAAATTTATTAAGGGCCAGACTAGTATGACATAAATAATAATAATAAATAAATAAATAAATAAATACGTATAGATAGATACACGATAATATAATACTATAGATCGTCATATTCAATGAGCTAGTGACGACTACAGTATTACGTAATCTCTACTCAGCGGGTGATTTAGATGACCGTGCGATTTAACTGGTAAAATGCAAATTTAATAGGTAAAACGCTAAAATCCCACGATAATGCAAATTTAAAAGGAAAAACGCAAATATAAAAGGAAAAACGCTAAAATCCCACGACAATGCAAATTTAAAAGGAAAAACGCAAATATAAAAGGAAAAACGCTAAAATCCCACGACAATGCAAATTTAAAAGGAAAAACGCAAATATGAAAGGAAAAACGCTAAAATCCCACGACAATGCAAATTTAAAAGGAAAAACGCAAATATGAAAGGAAAAACGCTAAAATCCCACGACAATGCAAATTTAAAAGGAAAAACGCAAATATAAAAGGAAAAACGCTAAAATCCCACGACAATGCAAATTTAAAAGGAAAAACGCTAAAATCCCACGACAATGCAAATTTAAAAGGAAAAACGCAAATATAAAAGGAAAAACGCTAAAATCCCACGACAATGCAAATTTAAAAGGAAAAACGCTAAAATCCCACGACAATGCAAATTTAAAAGGAAAAACGCAAATATAAAAGGAAAAACGCTAAAATCCCACGACAATGCAAATTTAAAAGTAAAACGCAAATATAACAAGACAATTCGCTAATTTAACTGGTAAACGCTAATATAACTGGTAATCTTTAATTATTTGCATTTTACCGGGAATATTTGCATTTTACCGGGGATATTTGCATTTTCTATTTCCTAGTGACAACACAATGGCCATAAAGAAAAAGAAAGAAAAAAAAGGACAAGCACCAATCTGCAGAAAACAAAAGATTGAGCAACACGAACAAGAAATGAGAGTCAGTTTTATGATACACTTTATGACGTCTATTTCCCAGTAATAAGCTTTCCTTTCTTAACATAAAAAAACTATGTGTATTCAAAATTCGGCTTGATTTTCTTATCTTAATATACATGTAGTTTAAATGAATTTTTTGCATAGGATCAGAGACAGTACACAATTAGTAGATGCATTTAATGTGGATCCAGTTTATTTGAAGCACGCCAACCAAGGAAAAGTACCAGACTATCGGGTAACTGTTCACATCTCTTCTATTACTGTATTTAGCATTTTGATCTTCTTGGGAAACTTGTGAGTGTCTTAGAAAGCAAAACATTTTGTTCTAATTAATACACATTAACTATTTACTCATTATATCGGCATGCAAATTGTCATTCATCTCATTAAACAACAAAGTATGTTTTATTTCTAAGGGCCTTGTATGTGTATTTAAGTTAATATAGCATTTGTTCACGCCAAGATATAGCTGAAATACTGCTAATGTTGGCGCTAAACACCAATCAATCAATCAATCAATCAATCAATCAATCAATCAATCAATCAATCAATCAATCAATCAATCAATCAATCAATCAATCAATCAATCAATCAATCAATCAATCAATCAATCAATCAATCAATCAATCAATCAATCAATCAATCAATCAATCAATCAATCAATCAATCAATCAATCAATCAATCAATCAATCAATCAAAGACATGTGATGCTAACTTTTTGTAAACAGAGTTAAGCAAAATGTTTTATTTCCGGGTTTCTTGTATGACATACTTGAAGTAGTATAATTTGGATCTGTACTATATCATGTAATATGCATTGTAAAATATAATTTCAGCATTGGCAAATACCATTAGGGAGACGATTTCGAGCTTTAAAGTTATGGTTCATGCTTCGATCCTACGGAGTGTCCGGAGTACAGAAGTATATACGAAAAGTAAGTAAAGTTTGAAAATACCAAAGGGGCAATCAGAAGCCGCAATTCGAAGGACAGACAATACAATGGTCAAAATAAAGAGGACAAAGGGACAAACAGTGATCTAAAAACACTATACAGAAAACGTAAGATCGAACAACATGAACCCCACTAAAGATCGTGGGTAAACTCAGGTGCCCAGAAACGATAAGCAGTTCCTGACCCACTAGCGGCACCCGTCGTGTTACGCTTGTTACAAACCCCGTGATGTCATGAGTGATGAAAGGAGCGGATTGTGCTTGTAGCAAACCGAACACACCATTTATTATTTGTGACACTGAAGAGAAGGCATAATTAAAATGTGGCATGTTCATGCAAGAGTTATGATCAAGGAAAACATTTATCCTTGGACGCAGTAAATGTGGCTGTTTAAACATAAACGCGGTGAGAAGTGTTCCTCAAATACGGAATCGCGTTTGTCCAGTTGTTCTTTTTCTTTTGGTCATTGTATTGACTGTCCATCTTCGAGTTACGGCTTCTGGATATCCTTTTGATAACTTCAAACGTTTTTTTAAATAAAAACGACAAACACTTGTAAATGATGTATCGATCCTATGTCGGTTGTTTTTCCGGCCAATGTTTGTTCGACATTCATTTTTGAAAAGAAAAAAAATGTATTAATCCACTATAACTTGATATGAAACATAATATTTACTATGAATCGTATTCTAATGTTCTTTTCTTAAGACATTAGTTTAACATCATTTTTTCATAATAGTCTCAAGTGGATGATTGCAGTTGTGTTTACACTTTTCCAATCTTTTGATTATGGGCGTATTTGGTGAAGTTTAAGGTTATTCCAGAAATCCGTCATCATACGCACTCATTTCGATATCTACGTTTTTATTACACATACTCTTTGAGACTACTTGAATTATATTGTTTTTAATTACAGCATGTCAATCTGGCAAAAGTGTTCGAAAAGTTGGTAAAGGAGGATGGCCGCTTTGAAATAGTTGCAGATGTTGTAATGGGGCTTGTCTGTTTCAGAATAAAAGTATGTAATTTATTTTTAAGATCACAGTTGTAATTTATTTGCTAAGATCACAGTTGTAATTTATTTTTAAGATCACTGTTGTAATTTATTTTTTAGATCACAGTTGTAATTTATTTTTAAGATCACAATTGTAATTTATTTTTAAGATCACAGTTGTAATTTATTCTTAAGATCAGTTGTAATATATTTTTAAGATCACAGTTGTAATTTAATTTTAAGATCACAGTTGTAATTTATTTTAAAGATCACAATTGCAATTTATTTTAAGATCACAGTTGTAATTTATTTTTAAGATCACAGTTGTAATTTATTTTTAACATCATAGTTGTAATTTATTTTTAAGATCACAGTTGTAATTTATTTTTAAGATCACAGTTGTAATTTATTTTTAAGATCACAGTTGTAATTTATTTTTAAGATCACAGTTGTAATTTATTTTTAACATCATAGTTGTAATTTATTTTTAAAATCAGTTTTAATTTGTTTGATATCACCGTTATATATATTATATGAATCCAAGACAAAATTGTCATCATTTATTATTTTACTACATGAATAGCCTTGGTTCAGAGATTAATATACAAGGATTGAATTAACCCATGGGCACCATTAATTTGAAATCCGGTTTGTTTGTTTATATTTCTTTTTTCAATTTAACTTATTTATTATATTTTACATCTGAAATTAAATATTTTAAAAATTTCAATTCTTTTATATACATATATTTGAGTAATGGTATCCAATCAAAATATGTCACCTTCTTAACTAGTAGTCAGTGTATTGGAGGAACCTGCTTTTGTAACATATCAATTTTAATGTCTTTGGTTTGACCCGAGGGGGCTCTAACCAACCATCTACCACACTCGTGACGAGTACACTAGTTAGATATAGCCATTACATCACCGATGATGTAAATAAGCGTTCATCAATTTATCTGTGATAATGTATTAAGATAAAGTAATTTTCAAGATGTTCTTCTTTGTAACAAAACTGGTGTTCTGTAATAATGCTACATGTGAAAGCAAATTATCTTTATGTAGATCAGGATGATAGGGTAAAAGGTGAGTTGTGTGTCTGTTTCTTCACACATAGCCAGCTGTGTGCATGTCTTTCAGAGGGTCATTTCCCGCTGTCGAGAAACTATGTATTACTTCCATACCCGGGGATCTCTATGTAGGAACCAAGACACATATTTCACAACATTAATAAAGTTTATAACTGGCATAATCTAATTGTCTTTACTTCATCATATCTTGCGTAAATGGTGACCAATTTCTATTTTAAGGGACCAAACGAACTGACGGAAAGACTGATGGAGGAAATAATTGAAGACAGAAGAATTTTCTTGATCCCAGCGTTTGATAAAAATGTGTATTTCCTTCGTTTTGCTATTTGTGCAGAACGTACAAATTCTGATGATGTACAGTACTCATTTAGTGTGGTGAGAGACTGTGCAACTAACGTATTGGCCTTACAATCCAAAACATCAAAGAACAGTCGTCCGGTTATAGACATTGACCAACAACAGAGAAATGATAAACTTACACGGCATCGACAAGAATCAGACGAAGACATTTCTTGTTAAAATTAAAATGGGAGAATTGTTCGTTCATTTTACTTAGACTGTATGGACATTTATACATCATTTGTAAATACTGATAATAAAACTTACAGGGTCTTATATACGTAAGGCGATATAACAGATTTAGGATAACCATTCCTTCATTTCTCGAGTGGAACATATGAAACAAGAGTACCTGTTGAAATTCACATGCTAGTGAAAGTTTGATTGATTGATTGCATTGGATGATGCTTAAGGCCAAATTTAGCAGTAATTCAGCTATATCATGGCGTGAATACATTTTTATAAACTAGAACTGTGAGTGACCTCACTGAGTGATACCGCCCCGCTTGCAATACTATGATGTTCAAACTTTGGAATACAGGTATATTAGCAAGTTACCTATGAAAAATGAACGGATAACTTATTTTACATGCCCATATATCCATAAATAATTATACGAGAAAAAAAAAAGATTTTAAATTATCTCCCTTTCTACATTTAGGAAAGCAAATATCCAGATGTGAAAAAGGTCAATTAAAATCTTATTTCATTCAGGAATAGTTACGCTTACATCACCTTCCAAATTTTTGACAGGAACCATATTCCTTCATGCACATCTGCAGGCAGTGTATTACAACTGTGTAAAGTTTCATTTAAATCCAATGAGCCGCTTAGGAGGAGTTGCGCTTACAAGGTACATGCCCCCCACCTTTTCGTGAAAGTATAAGTTGAATTATCTTCCCTTTTAAATTTTGGACAGCAAGCATATTCCTTCATGCACATCTGCAGGTAGTGTACTACAACTGTGTAAAGTTTCACAAAACTCCAATAAGCCGTTTAGGAGGAGTTGCGCTTACAAGGTACACAATCCCCCTTTTTGTGAAAGTATAAGTTGAATTATCTCCCCTTTTAAATTTTAGACAGCAACGGTATTCCTTCATGCACATCTGCAGGTTGTGTACTACAACTGTGTAAAGTTTCACAAAACTCCAATAAGCCGTTTAGGAGGAGTTGCGCTTACAAGGTACACGACCCCCCTTTTCGTGAAAGTATAAGTTGAATTATCTCCCCTTTTAAATTTTAGACAGCAACGGTATTCCTTCATGCACATCTGCAGGTTGTGTACTACAACTGTGTAAAGTTTCATAAAAATTCAATAAGCAGTTTAGTAGGAGTTGTGCTTACAAGGTACATGCCCCCCTTTTCGTGAAAGTATAAGTTGAATTATCTCCCCTTTTAAATTTTGGACAGCAACCATATTCCTTCATGCACATCTGCAGGTAGGGTACTACAACTGTAAAGTTTCATAAAAATTCAATAAGCATTTTAGTAGGAGTTGCACTTACAAGGTACACAACCCCCCTTTTCGTGAAAGTATAAGTTGAATTATCTCCCCTTCTAAATTTTAGACAGCAATGGTATTCCTTCATGCACATCTGCAGGTTGTGTACTACAACTGTGTAAAGAAAGTTTCATAAAAATTCAATTAGCAGTTTAGTAGGAGTTGCGCTTACAAGGTACATGCCCCCCCCCCCCCCCGTTTTCATGAAAGTATAAGTTGAATTATCTCCCCTTTTAAATTTTGGACGGCAACCATATTCCTTCATGCACATCTGCAGGTAGTGTACTACAACTGTGCAAAGTTTCACAAAACTCCAATAAGCCATTTAGGAGGAGTTGTGCTTACAAGGTACACGACCCCCCTTTACGTGAAAGTATAAGTTGAATTATCTCCCCTTCTAAATTTTAGACAGCAACGGTATTCCTTCATGCACATCTGCAGGTTGTGTACTACAACTGTGTAAAGTTTCATAAAAATTCAAAAAACAGTTTAGTAGGAGTTGCGCTTACAAGGTACATGCCCCCCGTTTTCATGAAAGTATAAGTTGAATTATCTCCCCTTTTAAATTTTGGAGAGCAACCATATTCCTACATGCACATCTGCAGGTAGTGTACTACAAATGTGTAAAGTTTCATAAAAATCCAATAAGCCGCTTAGGAGGAGTTGCACTTACAAGGTACATGGACAGACGGACAAACAGACGGACGTACGGACGGAGGGGTGATTCCTATATACCCCCGCAAACAAAGTTAGTTTGTGGGGGTATAATTAATTCGTCTGCTAGTGACAGATATTCAATTTTCTTATTTAGCCCGAATATACAGTAAGAAAACTGTAAATAATGAAATTTAAGTAAAAATAATTTTAGACAGAAATATCCGGGAAGATATCATATTCTTCTTAGATTTAGCAGTGAAAAAAATAACTTGTTGTACTCATATGCATGACCGAGGAAAATAGTATTTGGCATTAAGCAACACTCACACACTCAATAAAATCTTTGCAAATATCAATTTTAACCATGGTCAAATACGATTCATGTTTCGTATGATCAGAGATAAAAGTACTCCTTGATATAAAAAAAGGAAACCCCCTATATCCTTAATTTCTAGCTCTTTGGACTAAGCTTGACACATTTTATTTCCAAATATTTTGCTAAAAATAAAAGAAATCTGCTGATCAGAGGACAAATTTCATCTCTGTATGAAAAAGTGTTGACTATTTGAACAGTAATATATTTAGAATGCCTTTTAAGCTAAAAGGGGACAAAAGCTTTTAGTAAATGCTGATCATTTTTAATATCATATATCATCTGATTGTTGAGATACAAATATGGATATCAGATTTTTCCTTCGATTTTTTTGCAATAAGTTAGAAATTCCAAATAAAACCAGCAGCATATTACTAACAACTAACAGTTATTTCAACATGTTCTCAAGTAATGTATGTTCATTTAAAGAAAGCAAAGCCCTAATAGTTAAATTGCAAACATGTCCACAAGTTGTGACATAGAAATCACTGTGATGGTTGATCAGTTCATGCTGATGACAGACAATACAGTTATTCACAAGACCACTTCAGTTCCATGGTATAACCGAACAAGTAATTGGGGCCATCGTGATCGCTTGGTAGTTGGATTTATAATTACCTGTGCAATCAATGCCTATCACTACAAAAGTTGTTAGTTCATATCCTACACATGGTGAGGTTTATTTGATACAAAATTATGTGATAAAGTTTGTCATTGACTTGTGACAAGGTTGGTCGGTTTTCTCTGGTTTCCTCCACCAATAAAACTGACCGCCACGATATAACTGAAATATTGTTGAAAGTGGTATTAAACAGCATAATCCGAACTCAACATGTAATCCCCTGTATAGAGGTCCTGCTTAAGATATGGCATTAAGCTTAAACAAAGCCAGTCTTACAAAATTAACAATTTATTAACACAAAATAAATAATTCTACACTTCAGAATAGTATCTCCTTTTCAACGTCCTATACTTCTTCAACATATATAAAGCTTCAATTTCTTTCTTAACAAATTCTCCTCTAGCTATTAACATCTGTATTTGTTCTGGGTCAGTCACTTCCTTATTCTTCATAAATGCATTTTTACATCTACTTCTGAAATAGTCGTAGCCCATGGGATAATCTTTGCCATAATGCAGTAACTGAAAGAAGAAAAAAAGACAATTCAAGATATTATATCACAACACAATAAACCATATATAAATAAATGTTAGAGAATACTGAAGGAGCAATCAAGAATGGACAATCCAGAGAAACTGACAATATTGGGTACACCAAACACAAGACAAAGACAAACATAACAAAAAACACAACACAATATGTGTTGGACACCACTACACACAAACATACACGAACAACGTAAACAAGACATGAGGTGAACTAAGCCACCTCTTTGCCCTTCAAATCTTTAGCATAAGATATTTAATACAAAAATAAAAGTTCATTTCAAATATCCCAGTCATGGGTATGAGAATTTGACATGTTCCAATAAAGCACTTTCTAAAGACAATGTGTAATTCCATCTTACAAAGGTACATAGCGGGATCATCAACTTGTTCGACGAAAGAATTGTCTATTCACCTGACAAAGATTCTGTCTGCAGTAAAAGAGGGACAACAGAAATATTGTGAAACTGTTTACTCGCGTAGTGGCATAAATCACATGTGGATTTTGAAAAACTCTAAAGATCTTTTGGATAACCTGAAATCAAGATCTTTCTCTCGGGTATCCTCCATCAAAACTTTTGATTTTTCAACTCTATATACCACCCTACCGCATGACAAATTAAAAACCCGCTTAAAAGAAACAATTCATAAAGCTTTTAGTCATAGAAACTATGGCTCAAAATTTGTTGTGTTAGGCTACAATTCCACATATTTTTCAAACAAAATTCATAAAGGTAAAACATGCTACTCCGAGGAACAAGTGATCAGTATGCTGGAGTTCCTCATCGATAACATATTTGTCTCCTTTGGAGGGACACTGTTTCAGCAGGTCGTCGGCATACCAATGGGTACGAATTGTGCCCCTCTTCTAGCCGATTTATTTTTATACTCGTATGAGTCAGAGTTTCTTCAAAAGCTTGTAAAAGATAAGAAGATTCATGAGGCTAGAGCCTTTAATTTCACATACAGGTATATTGAAGACGTTTTATCTATCAATAATTCTAGATTTGCAGAATTTCTTCCATTGATATATCCTCCAGAGCTGGAAGTTAAAGAGACCACCGATACAGCTTCGTCCGCATCATTTTTGGACTTATACCTCGAATTTGACGACAGTGGTCAACTCAGTACTAAAATTTATGATAAGCGGGACGACTTCAATTTTAAAAATCATAAATTTTCCAAACATGTGCAGCAATATACCAGCTTCTCCTGCATATGGTGTTTACATCTCGCAATTGATTCACTATGCAAGGGCCAGTAGCAATTATTCTGATTTCCTGAAACGTCATCTTCATCTGAGAAACAGGCTACTGGACCAGGGCTATAAAAAGATTCACCTTATTCGATCTCTTAAAAAGTTTATATTCCGATACCAATATCTTGTCGAAATATATTCCGTCTCTGCAGAAAAAATTATAAGCGATGCATTTTCATATAGTGAAAATGTATAAAGATAAAGAAGTCAAAAATGTCAAGAATTTTTTTGACAATGTGTGACGTAAAAATATTTTTGACATTTACGTCACCGAATATGGTACTGCTTTGACAACTATTTTACCTATTTTGTTCCTGTATTTAAATACTGTTACAGTGACAGCCGGAACCTTTGAACCGTAATGAGAGCGGGAGGTTTGGCACCTTAAAATCTGATTCAACCCACCATTTCTTTAGAAATGCCTGTACCAAGTCAGGGTCATTACGGTTTTCACAGTTTTCCGGTTGTTGACTGATTTTGTCTGTTTATATAATTATGAGTTTTGACATTCCCTTCGTAAGATTGTTCGGAGTTCGGTAATTTTGTTATTACCTTTATTTAATATGATGATCTTTTTTGGGGTTAGGGCTTAATAGCTTTGCTTGGTTTTGGATTTGAACTTAATAGACTTGGTTTCTAAGACAATTGATTTGCTTATTGTGTAAGAACATAGGGCTTATGGTGCTTAATATCACTTTCAACAATATTTCAGTTATATTGTGGTGGTCAGTTTCATTGGTGCAGGAAAATTGAGTACCCGTAGAAAACCACTGACCTGTCACGAGTCACTGACAAACTTTATCACACATGAGATTCTGATAAATAAACATAATTAGAGAATGCTGAAGGGCAATAACAATGGATAATCCAGAGAAACTGGCAACATAGGATACATAAAACGAAGAAAAATAAGACAAAAACACAACACAATATCAGTTTAGACACCACTACATGTAAACAAACACAAATAACATAGACTCCTACAAACAACTGCAGGTAAAGACGAACCAAATATCGTTTTTATGTGGAAATCTTAACAAACATCACAACATGGAACTTAGATTGTAAAGACACATAATAATAGGACAACACATAAAACTAAAAAAAAGATGAGCAACACAGACCCCACCAAAAACCATTGTGATATTTCTTAAATTAACAGACTTCTATAATACCTGTGGATATCAGATACACGTATGACAGATTTGTATTCACCATGGATATAATTCTTAGACTTTAACTAACTTTTACATTTACCTCTAGATCGATATCATATTCGTATAAACTATTATGCTATTTCGTATACTTGTTACGGACATGTACAATGCCTCCAGAGATAATATTTTTATAAACCAAGTGGATACAATGTACCTGTAGAGATACAGGCACGGATGCAGGATTTGAAATGGTGTATTTTGTAGATGAGGAATCTGCAGCCCACTTTAGGTCCCCAGCAGGTCCAGGGTATCGCCCAGTGGGGGGTTGCCGTAACACCAGATGATCCAATAGACTTGTACATACATACTTAAATAAATTGAATACAATACCTCTGGATATTAGATTCATATTAGCATTGTCCTTCATTTGTATTGCAGAGTCTTACAATTTATTTAATACAATAACTGTGTTTCAAATTATATTTATCTAAAGGTGTTATTTTATGAAACTTACTGATTTATACAATTCAATAACTCTGGGCCTCAGATTCTTGCTAGCCATTGTATTAGGACGAATATCTATTTTATCTCTATCTGCAAATAAAGATTAAAGATTATACTTCAATAGCTTGTCATGTCCACAACCACAATTTGTGTGCAACATCCGCATGATCTGGATCTACACTGATTGTCACTCAATGCAAGAATAGATTCATGCAAAATTACAAATGCAAGCATGTGCCACATTTTTTCAGAGTAAATCCAGAATTGTTATCATAATATCGAGGTACCATGTGCTTCAGAAGTTATCTGTGTATATATTTATGTTTTAGTATTGAGGTACTTACATCCCACATGTGCTTCAGAAGTTATCTGTGTATATATTTATACTTTAGAGTGTGGTGAGTGATTGTTGTTTAATGTCAGTTTTCAGCTGTATAAGGCAAGAACAAGTTACATTTGATGAGAGGATACTAAAGCATAAGCTCGCTTTGTACCAGGCCAACATGTTTAGTTGGACTTTTATATATGCGAGCGAAACAAGCTCTTTATGGTAGTAAATATGTACCTAGCCTGCCTAGGTAATTTTGCTATTTTCAAATTTTACTAAATCTCTTCTGACATACTGACAAGAATTTTTTTTTCTGCACACCGGAAGTTACAAATGTAACTTTTGAGATCTCGCAAGGAACGAGAGTTTGATTGAACGAGACTAGTTTCGATCCTAAAAAAGTCGTCCCCGACATATCTCGGCCTAAAAATATCGCCACTATTTTGATGCATGGACGAGCGTGAAATCGGCAGATAATTTTCAGATTCGCGAGCATTCATTTGCAGCGCCTGTTTAATAATAGTGCTAGCTAACTAAAACAAGTCTGTGGGTAAATATGTCGCTTCACCTGGATATGTTATTCTGATTCTGTCATTTCATCCAGTCTTTGCTCTTTCTCCTTAATGCTGTGTACTAACAATGTAGCAGAAAAGCAACAAATATCATTTTCATAGTCTTTGGTTTGAGCCGACTTCTGTTCAAACCCACGATCTACCACACTCATAGCGGGCAAGCTAATCATTACATGTATCAATCATTTAAAAATTATAGTGTAAAACTACATTTATAGTCTGAACCTATGGTTATTGGTACCGTAGGTTCTTTAATAACATGTATCCATGTTTTATTTCAATCAATTTTCGCCACCATTTTTTTAATTTAACTGCCACAGTACCATAGGACCTCAATGTAATTCTGCTTTTGTTGGTAGATATTTCATCAAAATCGATCAAGAATTGACTTAGGAATAATGTTTTGAAAAAAAATGTGATTTCATATGATATTGATAAATTTGTAGTTAATTATTTTAGTGATCAAACACTTTTTTTTATATACAATGTATTTTGGTCTAAACAACAGTCTTACAATGCTATTACTAGCCTATATACTGCTCAAGGGGCCGTCGTGATCGATTGATAATTGGATTTTCAACTACATGTGCAATCAGTGCCTATTACCACTAATGTTGTGAGTTCGAACCTGCTTAGGCAAGGTGTACTCGATACAACATTATGTGATAAAATTTGTCAGTGACTTACGACAGATTGTTGGTTTTCACCAGGTACTCCGTTTCCTCCACCAATAAAACTGATGGCCATGACATAACTGAAATATTGTTGAAAGTGGTGTTAACACCATAAACCTAAACCAAACCTATATACCGCTCGCTTCTCAGCTGCTCTTAATATTTAGCTACCCCTACCTCCTATGCTATGGCATGGATGTATAGTATCAGAGTATTAATGCATTTATATTGTGATTATACAGTGCCCAACATTAGATATATCTAGGCCGAATCCGGGTCGTTTCGCACCGAATCCCATTCGCTCCCTGAGTCGTTTCACCCCGATTCCCGTTCGTCCCGATTTTTAATTTTAGTGGGTCGTTTTGCCCCAATTTTTTTGTAAAGGGAGTATTAAGTTACAGACAATGCTTTGTGTAATTGTTTTAGGTTTTTTCTATTATGATAAATTTTGCAATGCATTTAAAAAAAAAAAAATTATTTTATTATTTTATTATGGCCAACCACTCGAATTTCGTCCACACTTGTATTTCGTCGATTTTATGTCACACGCACTTTTCTACATTATGACGTCACTTCCAGCCTTCATAAAAGTTGGGAAAACCCCTGCTACCCAAAACCTTGTATTGGAACAGTGCGGTCAAAATCGGTAATTCAACGTTATTTCTGTATGATAATTATATTAATCTACCATGATTGTGACTTTAAAAAAATGAGGATTCAAAAATTGTTAAATAGAGTTGAAAAATACAGATGGATATTTTTGTGGACAACCCGACATAATGGTAAGTGATTTTTCTTAAATATTTCATTAAGCAATGTTAATTTTTTTCCCCCGTTTGTTATTTTTATGGCATGTTTTGCGCATCGTCGAAATTCGAGTGGTAGAGGAAGTTGGGTCAAGGTCATTCAGTTATGTAAAGAAAGACACAAAATCGAAGTGCAGAATGGTTGTATTTTTTATTAAAATCTATAAACAAGTAATTTTACGACACGAATGTATCGTCAGTCCTGTCCAATCTGCTTCCGGTAAAGTGCTACACTGCGCATGACATTTTCATCGACGAAATTCGAGTGTACTCTCATACATTGATTTAATGGTAGAATTATGAATAGGTACTATGGCACTTCAAAATCTTCAACAATATGGCTGCCAAACCGGAAATAAATTAAAAGAAAAATCATATGACCTAAACCGGAACTCTAGTCGATTTTTTCTCAAATAAAAATGAAACAATGTTCGGTAGCAGATACGAAAACTGTCTGGAGTTTGGAGTTTTAGGTGGTGTTATTTTTAAGCTTGATATTTTGTAAACAGGAATACAAATTACTGTTCTTTGGGAGTGTTTCAGGTTGCACCTACCTCATATTATTTAATACGCTGAAAACAAGTTTTTATGAATTATTTCTTATATTAAGAGAACTTATTTCAAAATATAAACACCAAAGGTAGAATATTCTTATAGGTGCTAAAATCGCCGACAGGCTAACTTTTTTTCATTTATTTTATATAATGTCAATGATTACAGACTACAGTATATATTATAATTTACTAAATATACTGCTTTATTTATTAACCTATGATTTGAAAATCGGGGCGAAACGACCCATTTACCGGGGCGAAACGACCCGGGACCTCTAGGCCTAGTAAGAAAAGTTTGCAGACAACACTTTCAACGTACAGTACACATTACATGACGTAGTAATCAGAAGCAATAAATCGAAGGACAGACAATATAATGTCAATGGCCTAAGAAAAGCAATGATCTACAAAGCACTTCATAGAAAACTAAAGATAGAGCATCACGAACCCCACCAAAAACTGGGGTGAACTAGTAACTGTGTTCTTTTTATTTGTGTTTACTAGTTAAAGTCTTAACGACGTCTCTTGCGTGGAGATAAATTTCGTATACAATCTGTTTAAACACCAAATAGAAAACGTACGCGTATCTCGTCCTTTGAAGAGCCATATATCTAAATAAGTGGGTTATATTGCCTGTCAGATAGCCGCCCGGTAAAGTAATTGACAAAGGAATACATCAATGATCATCAACAACTTGTATTAACCAAATAGCCATCCGTTTTTTTATTAGTGTGTTGCACCATCTTTCAAGGTTCTCTCAGCACATTCAGGAGCGTACACATTATCCATCTGGGATCATCGTCCGGCATTATATCCCTTAGATTTGTGATGGATGCAATCAGTTCTATGTTTTGGCGTCTGCCAGAGATAACTTTATCCAGATTTCCTTTTATAAGTGCATTAACATTATTAATGACATTAGCTGAGAGAGATGAAAGGTTCGTCAGCAGAATTCATGGATGTGGGGTCATCCTTTATGGCTTTATATAAATCACAACCTCACATAGGCTCTTAGCTGCGGAACCGAATGCGAGTCAAGTCGCCCCCAAGACAACTCGCCCTCAAGACACCTCGCCCAATATGATTTAAGACAAGTCGCCCTCACCCTCAAGACAAGTCGCCCACTAATTTAAAAAGATCATGTTCACATAAAATTTCTTCATCATCAACAGTTTACTTGAACACCAAGATCAATTTTTTAAAAAAATATACGAAAATAAATATTTTTAATAGTTATTTGATACATTTTACACACAGAAAACGAACTATCATTCACGAACGAGTTTTTCTTAACCCTTTCAGTGCTAGAGCGACATATTTGTCGTTTGGGGGTTGACTGCCAAAGGGACATATTTGTCGTTTGGGGGTTGACTGCCAGACGACATATTTGTCGTTTAATTGATTTTTTTTTAGCTGTTCACAGGTTTCGGCACAATCAATAAAATTATACCTTTGTATACATTTTTTATAACTGTGTTGTTTTTTCTACAATGTATGACGTCTTACGTCTTAAATATAATGAGGTCATTTTAAAAGTGACGTCAATAGTACATAAGAGATCAAAGAAAATGGACGAAAGTTCGAGTGAACTTTCTGATGTTTCCAACCAGTTGTCGGACATTACTGAAGTAATATCAGATGTCGTGACGGACGAATCTGATATTGATGCTGAAGAAGACACACAGCCTGCTCATGGAAGGAATGCCAATCCATGGTTTTCTGTCATAGACAGAGAAACTTTCCAGTTGAATGTGGAAGGTTTCGTGGAAAGCACTGGACCCACAGGATTTGAACCAAATTATACGCCCGTAGAATATTTTGAAAAATTTCTATCAACCGAAGATGAAGACTTGATAGATCGTTTGGTTGACGAAACAAACTGGTAAGCACTATCAAATATAATATGCAAGCAAGATTATAAAAATCACTGTATTTAAAGCCTAATATAAACCCGAAAAATACGACGAAAACAACATCGACGATTTCCTTTTCCCGCATGTATTTAAAGCATCTAGGCATTGCCACTAAATTTGGTTGTTCATGTAGATATTCTGTCTCCTGGTACTATAATGCAATATTTAATCTCTTTAATATTACAAGAAAATCTTCTAGGCGCCTATACATCAATGGCGAATGGAAATACATTTTCACTGAAGCTTAAAAGTATTATGTTTAACGACATACTGAAATTGATTCATATAACATATTAGTAAGTAAGTAAGTAATGACTTTATTTCAAGAGGGTAACACAGTTAGCAACAATAAGCTAATCTTCCCTGTGGCCCTCAAAACAATAATAATCAAATACAGCAAATACAATTTCAAACAATGCATACATATTCACAACGAAATATCACACTCTGAGTATAATCAAGGATAATTAAGTATAATTAAGGATGGCTTAGAATATAAATTATATATCATATCATGGGCGGATCCAGAAATTTTTTCCAGGGAGTCCGGACCATTGTCAACATAGAAATTCTAGGGGTCTAATTCTTTTTATATACATTTTGTATATATTTTTAAAATTCAGGCTAGAAGGGTCAGGACCCCCCCCCCCCCCCCTATTTTTCATTTTCCCTTACACACCGCTGGATCCGTCCTTGCATATAATACATGTAATTGTTTCATGGTTTTAGTTATTTAACCTATGTGAAATGATCAAACATTTTCATAAAGGCATATTGTGCGTATCTCACTTCCACATAATTTTTGTGCTTTAACGTCACTTTCAGCAATATTTCAGCTATATCGTGGCGACCAGTTTTAGTGGTGGAGTACCCGGAGAGAACCACCGACCATGAGCAAGCAACTGATAAACTTTATCACTTGCGGCTGCGAGTCGAGTGCACCCTTTTTTGTAATTTACAAAGCCGTGCGCGAACCCACGCCGTATTGGTGATAGGCTTGTATGAGTTGTTAGGTCCAACGACCTAACTCATTTAGCCACCCGGGCCCCCTATTTATTATTGAACTTTACAGTTCATAAATAATGTAATTATAACTCAAAAACACATTCGGTTTCCGTTTTCCCCACCGTACGGGATGTATCGAATTCCATTCATTTGTACGATTGCGCTTAGAAAATTCACGCATACATTTATTGGTTAATGGATTTTTTACCATTTGTTATTTCTAAATAAAAGGTAACAATTGTGTGATTGTATTTTTTAGTGTATTTGTTGATTCATGTCAATAAATATTCAAATACGTTATTCATTTTTATATACTTTCAGTGAATGCATATATCTGCTACAAAAAAACATGCATTGTACAAAAGAAAATCAGTCATGTCAAGTTTTAACAAGGTATCGTGAGCGGGTTAATTGGTAACTTCCGGGAAGGCAACAAGCGTAGAGGTCGAAAATCATCCATCATCCATTTACCAGTAGGACACCATAACCAACACCACTACATAGACATCATCCCCGAAGGAAGGAGGCGGAAATGTGCTGTGTGTGCAGACCGGAACAACACTTTTAGGAAAAGTAGAATAAGTACTTGGTGTTCTACCTGTGGCGTTGGCCTATGCGTTGGTGATTGTTTCAGCAAATTTCATGTAGGACAGGAAGAATGAGCTACATGTACATGTATTAACGGCAACCTTAAAAGGTTCAACTGTACCCTACGGATGTTTGTGACATTTAAATACACAATGTGCTAAAAATATGTTTTATCAATTTAAATTATGTACATGCAACTGATCCAATCATTAGCATTACGATTTTTTTTGTAAAGTAATTCATTAAAAACTTTTAAAATTTCAAATGAATTTTTCGTCAACTAGAACTTTGTGCTTTAGCGGATCGAGTAACATTTTATTGCATAACTCAAAGTCCATTTCATCTCAAACTAGCTGCTTATGTACATGTACATGTACAGTCCATAGACATAGGTATTCGTCACTCTTGATTTTATGCTATATATTTCATATAAAACCACATTTTTCAAATTTTTTTTATTGTGAAGTCATTTCTAAACGGATTTTGATCATTTTTGCACCAGAAGAAGCAGAAATATTTAAAGATTATTTGTTTATTTTAGCATGATTTTCCGTTAGATTGCTTTTATTTTCTTATGATTTAAAGACATTTTTTTTTCTGACGTCAAATTTGCTATATATTTTAACAAAAATAAAATCAGAAAAATCAACATTTGTGTTTAAATCACTAGAAAACAAAAACCATGCAGACAAAAATTGCTATCAGATAAAAAAATAAAATTCAAAGAAATCTGCGTGTCTTGAAATAAATTTCATAAAAATCTGCCCAGAGATAGCTTTAAAATATTTTTTTTTAAATGTGGTTTTATATGAAATATATAGTAAAAAATCGAAGGTGACGAATACTTATGTCCATGGACTGTACTTACCCTAATACTTCCTCTACATTCTATAGTAATCGTAGATCGTTTAAGTATAACGCAAATATTATTCAGGGGAGTACATGCACTTGATGAAAACTGAAAATCGAAGAGTATGAATTGCGCGACGTCAGAACGATTTAATTTATTTGGCGTTGAGACGTCTTATGACGTGGTCTAATTCGGCAACGTTGCAAACGTTATAATTTTAAATCTGGCACTGAAAGGGTTAAATCAACATTACCACCGAAAATTATTTAAAATGCATCATTTCATGTCTTTGATACCTTTTACATAGCAAAAACTGAATTGTTCATTCACGAATGCGTTTTTCTTAAAAAAGGTTGATATGCACATCTCCTTATTTTATGGTAGGTCTTTTTACCGTCGACCTCTGCCGACCATTGGAAAAATTATTAAAAATGCATTTTTGTTTAAAATTTGTTTAAATTAAATGAAATTTAATGTTTTTAATATTATTTGATACCTTTTACATACTGAAAACTGACGTGTTCATTCACGAATGCGCTTTTCTTAATTCAACAATTTACTGCCGACCGCTTGAATAAAGGTTGAAATGCATGTCTCCTTATTTTAATATAGTTGAAACGAGATTTGAAATTAATCGTTTTGAAAAATAGTTGATGCCCTTGACATGAAAAACAGACTTAATATGCATTGACGAATGCACTTTTTACAAAACAATAATACACTCGACCCAAATCTAAAATCCCTATTTAACAAATTTCACACCAAAACATTCAGAATTGTCTATATTTTGATTGTTTATTTGCTTATTATGTTTATATGAGTGGTTTTTATTTGTACATAATTTAAACTGTTTAAATTATGTACAAATAAAAACCACTCATATGATCAATTTAAAATTAAACAGGATTGTGAATTTTGAGGATTTATTTTTAGTTGAAATATATAGGAAAATCAAAGTCAATTTTTATTTGTTATGTTTAAATTTGTTAAAATCTATCCAGAAATGACTTCACAATAATTTTTTGAAAAAATATGGTTTTGGTTGATTATATAGGGATTTTTTTTTACATGTGGCAATACTTTTGGCCACATACTGTACATGCAATTCATGGTATCACTACCAATGCCAGCAGCTAGACCTTGTTGACATAGAGTTAAGGTGAAGGCTGATGGCAACTGCCTATTCAATTCTATATCCATGCTACTTGATGGTCATGAAGAGAGGGCCATTGAACTCAGAGCAAGGACCTGTATTTAAATGTGCAACAACAAGGACAGATATCTGTCACGTCCAGATGCCAGTGATACAATGTCACTCTCTCCACCATTCGAGGAAGCATACACAGCTTGTGCTACAGATTCATCCTGGTCTTCAGCCTGGAATCTTATCTGACGTCATAGGAATTTCTGTAAAATCTCACTATCCACCGATGTACGGTAAAGGAAATTTGGCTTACAAGACCCTAAATACTACATATGACAGAGCACAGAGAGAAGAAATGCACATGAATAAGACAACACAAAAACTAAATTACATAAGATAAATAACAAAATACTGCTTTAACAAAACACAAAAAAAATTAGTTTTTCTATAGGTCCTGGTGAGTGGGTGAGTTATCCTGAACAGTGGGCGAGTTGTCCCGAACAGTGGGCAAATTGACCTGAAAAGTGGGCGTCTTGTCTTGGGGGCGACCTGACCTGATACCGCGGAACCGTAGCTCTTTATGGTCCTTTTTCTTTTTTAAGATATGGCGGACCATAGAAAAGGACCATAAAGAGCTATGGTTCCACAGCTAAACCTCACTGTGATTGTTTCGTGCAAATTATGGTTCGGTCCTTAATCTCGTTGAGATTTGCCTCGCGGGGCTATTTCTTGTGTTTGTCCTGAAAAACCATTATTATATAAAGGAGTTTAGAGAGCCAAATCTCAGCGAGCTAACTCCAACACCTACCTCTATCCACACTAAACCACAGGCACAGGAATTTTTTAGTGCGTGAGTTAGTGATTCTTGTTTAATGCCAATTCAGCAATTTTTCAACTACATTTGTATATCATGGCGTGAAAAGTTAATGGTCAATGAGATGATGATGGTCTGCTTTGTTCTAGACCAACACCCTGAGTTGGATTTGTATAATGCTAGCTCACTGAAACAACAGTCCGCGGATAGACATGTCGCTCCACTCTGACACATTATTCTGATTACGAGCCAACCAGTCTTTGCTCTTTCTCCTTAATGTTGTGTGCTTAGCGGAAAAGCAACAAATACCAATTTTAAAGTCTTTGGTTTGGGCTGACCGGGGCTCCAACCCACGATCTACTGCACTCGAGGTGAGCACACTAACTATTACACCACAGATGCAATAATGTAGCTCCTGTGACAAACTTGTGTCTCGGCAGAGCTACAACACGGTCCCATTCGTCACAATGGAGCAAAAAAAAAGTTGCAGTTGAAACATAAAAACTCACTATTTACGCTTCAAACATTTCATTATAACTATTACTGATGATCCCAGTCCTTGTTAAATCGGTTTGGCTGAGAAATATATACTTTTCAAAGGTAGCAACAACCTTGTTCAAATTTATCGATTGTTTTCCATAAGCGGAAACTACGGAAGACGGAACTTTTCTAAATATGGTATTTCTTACTACACGCTGATGTAAACATTCACGCCTAAATCGCTAAATATGGTATCGACATCCAAATAGTGAGGCCGGAAATGACGAAATTCAAAATGTTCAGAGAAGATTTTTATTTTGTGGGAATTACATTTTAAAATACTGGTAGGTGATAAAAACTTGTTATAATAATGGACAAAAGGAAAGGTTATGTCTTATTATTGATAAATGCAGGCGTCAGAAGCTCTGTAAGCGAGCGCAAAAAATCTCGGCGGCTCCTCCATTAAGTGTAATAGCATCCCGTTATAACCCTTGCGAGTAAGCGAGCATTTAGGGTTTTATTATTAGAACTATTACATTTGTATATCAATTGTTGCATTACAAAACAACTGTCAAATTGTCTGAAAATACAATGTAGCTGAAACGAGCGTTGTTCTGAACGTTTTCAAATGCGTCGTCTGTGAAGTCAGCACTTATACTGTTACCGTTTCTTTCTGTTGCTCAACAGGAAGCATACCAGAAAAGCTATATTTTCGCCATATTTATATATTTATAGCAAAAATTTATATCCAGTCAATGCAATTTAACAGCTCAAATAGAACCAGTGGCAGTGCAGGATAAATATATATATTTAAACGTAGGATAAACAGACCAGATATCAAAGGAAAGTATGGTGTTGAAATCATTCTGGCCGCAGTCAATCCATCCCCATATTAAAAAAAAGATATGCCAGTAAAAAGGAATCTGTGTTATTGATGTAAATAATATATTTTTGAAAAAAGTATATACCAGTAAGAATTACATTATTAATCAATCTTTTTTTAAAGATTTTGTTGGAAAAACTTTATTACATGTACGTCGTGTGATTAATGATGTAATAAAAATTTAATTACGTCATGTGATTAATAATGTAATAAAAATTTAATAATACGTCATGTGATTAATAATGTAATAAAAACTTGATTAGCAGCATTAATTTGATCATCACACTTTCATATAGAGGTTTTGTTTGATGACTACATTAATTTGATCATCACACTTTCATATAGAGGTTTTGTTTGATGACTACATTAATTTGATCATCACACTTTCATATAGAGGTTTTGTTTGATGACTACATTAATTTGATCATCACACTTTCATATAGAGGTTTTGTTTGATGACTACATTAATTTGATCATCACACTTTCATATAGAGGTTTTGTTTGATGACTACATTAATTTGATCATCACACTTTCATATAGAGGTTTTGTTTGATGACTACATTAATTTGATCATCACACTTTCATATAGAGGTTTTGTTTGATGACTACATTAATTTGATCATCACACTTTCATATAGAGGTTTTGTTTGATGACTACATTAATTTGATCATCACACTTTCATATAGAGGTTTTGTTTGATGACTACATTAATTTGATCATCACACTTTCATATAGAGGTTTTGTTTGATGACTACATTAATTTGTTATTTCTGATTTTGTTTATATTTACAGATACCCACCGATAGCACCAAAATTGATATACACCCATGTAGCCATATTCCTGGCTATAGGATTTCTGTTGTCAGCCCGTATCAAGAGAAAAGAATTATCACTAGTGTATGCTGGCCAGTTGTTCTACTTTGCCTACAATACCTATTCAAATCCTAAACTTCATTACACAGATCCCCAGAGGGTAAGCTTTGAACAACAATATAATATATGCAAGTCCTAAATTTCTTTATGCAGAAACCCAAATGATATGTAAGATTTATAGTATACGGTAACTACCCTTGCATTCCAAATATTGAAGTTCGAACTCCGTGATAAAGTTTGTCAGTGACTTGCAACACTCAACAGGTCAGTCATGAGTGGTTTTCCCCAGGTACTTTGGTTTCCTATACCAATAAATTTAAAACTGATCACCACGATATAGCAGAAATATCGTTGAAAGTGGTGGTAATCACCATAAAGTCAAAATATTGAAAATAAGTCACAAGTAACCAAACAACCCAGTAATTCAAGAATGCACATAAGCGCTGGAGTGAATTACTGTCATTGCTTGGTTAAAAGTGATTTATTTTCGATATTCAGAATGCTAGAATATTCATGCATTTTATTACATAGATTTGTTCCCTTCAGTTTGCTCTAATAAGAGGTTTATAAAAGGAATTGTTTTTCATTGTCAGACTTTTTATATTTTTGCCGGTTTACAGTCAGAAGTACAGGTATGATCTATCCAGTAAACCACATGAAATGTCTTGAGAAATAAAGAGTTTTCAAGTTAAAGGAATGAATTTGTAGTACCAAAAATATTGGGGTAGTGTTAATGGAAACTTCATAGACTGTGATGTTTTATCAGTCTACTGCAAATTTTGCACACTGAATGATATTTTCAATTGTGACATTGGTACTATTTTTATTTCACTTGAAAATCTCAGAATTACACTGGTATCAATGTAATAATTTCTTAATTACCAATATATATGACTTCAATCCAGACCTTGACTTAATTATGCAGAAATCTAAATGATAAGCTTCAAGTCTTTGACAATCATATTCCATAAATTTTTCACCCCAAAAAAAAACATGATGAAAACAGAAAGTAACTCTAAGATGAAATAATACAACATCAAAAAAGACGGCGGTCGTGATCGTATGGTAATTGGATTTATAACCACCTGTGCAATCAGTGCCTATCATCACTAACATTGTGAGTTCGAATCCTGTTCATTTCTAGGTGCACTCGATACAAGTTACGTGATAAAGTTTGTCAGTGACTTGCAGCAGGTCGGTGATTTTCTCCGGGTTAACTCCGGTTTCCTCCACCAATAAAACTGACCGCCACGATACATTGATAACTGAAATATTGTTGAAAGTGGCGTTAAATACCATAACCCTAATCCAACATCAAAAATTAATATTTTTTTATGATTATTTTTTCAGATGAGAATGGCTATAAGACATGTTGGATGTGCTGGAATCTTTGTTTTATTCTCATACTTCTGTGAGGAAATAAAATCAAAACAACTCAGGAAAACAGGAGAAACTGTGGTTGGAATATTTCTGATGGCCTATCTATACATAATAAATAATTCCTATGAAGATAAACAAACATTTTTAATGCATATCCCCGGAGGTGACTGGAGCAGATATTTTATTACTTTAGTACTAGCATGCGGTGCCATTAGTTTTTTCTCAGGATATTTTTTAAGAGATGTATCTATGTCATTAGCTATTGTTATGGCAATTTTAACAATTGTAATTGATTGTGACATTAGGCATTGGGTGGATAAAAGAGGGATGCTTTATTGGAATCAAGTCCGAGTAATTACTGACGATCTCTGTATCATCTTAGGATTTTGTTTGTTTATAACCAAGGGAGACAACAAAGTGAAAGTCAAAGTTGAATAATTTTGTTATCCTCCTAAATGTTAATTTATTTATGCAAAATGTACGATAGACTCAGATCAGCATCCACTCCTCAAATCGATATCCACTCACGTCATTGTCTCAAATCAAGGTCTGATTTAAGAGTATTTTCAAATCGGCGTCCTTCCCAAATTCTCAAATCTATTGTCGATTTATTGGTTAGGTTTATGGCGTCATTGGACGTCGGTTTGTAATTGAGAAAGTGAGAAATGGTCATAGATTTGAGAATTGGACGCCGATTTGAGAATTTTAAAAAAAGACATAGATTTGAGGTACAGATATCTGTGACGTAGAAATCGGCCATGGATTTGAGGATTGGACATCGATTAGAGGCTGGACGTCGATCTGAGTTACGTGTATATTTGAAACTTTTTATACCATTTTTACAGTTTACACTATCCCTTGTAGAACAAATCTTCCTTGTCATCCACTAGTCTTGTTACCTCCATTTTCTCTTTAACCTTGATTAAACTTGAAAATTTCTGAGTACCAGGTAATCATATTCAAAGTTAAATCTAATAAACATTAATGATCAGTTGCATTATTTCTCTGCAAGTTACAATATTGCTGATAATTAAATCATTATCTTGATTATCTATTATTTAATTAATTTTACTTTGATAAATAGGGGCTGTGATCGTATAGTACATGTACTTGAATTTACAACTACCTATGCAATCACTGCCTATCACTACTACTAATGTTGTGACTTTGAATCCTGCTCATGGTGAGGTGTACTCGATACAACTTTATGTGATAAAAGTTTGTCAGTGACTTGCGGCAGGTCGGTTGTTTTCTCTGGATACTCCGATTTCCTCCACCAATAAAAGAGACTGCCACGATATAGCTTAAATATTTTTGAAACTTGGGGAAATTGGTGTTAAGCACCATAAAACCAAACCAAATGAGCATGTTATGATTGATATCTATATATAACTATGCCAAGTTTTATTGATGGTACTGATGTCACCTTGACTAATCCTCAATAAACAGACTGTCCTTGATATGTTTTGCTACTAAATAAACTTTTTATATAAATGCCTGTGAAATACTTGAATTCCAAGTGAAATAAAAACCAGTATTTCACATGGAGTGAAATAAAACGTTTTATACTATATACTATAACTCATTTTATCTCACATTTCAGTCTTCACCTTCAATGTGATATTGCTAAGAAATCTTTCTTTTATCAAGAGTTGCATCCCTCTCTGCAGGGCTTCCATGCGGTACACACCAATTTGCCATTCAAAAGAAACATTGAATTAAAAGACTTCTAATATACATAAGGGATTTACTCAACTTCCACACTTTTCGACCAACTACAAATGTTTTATTTCTGAGTGAGTGAATGAGTGATTGTTGTTTAACATCAACTCAGCAATTTTTTAGCTATATCATGGCTAGAACAAGTTAATTTTCAATGAGATGATGATGAGATCCACTCTGTACTAGACCAAGACCCTTAGTTGGATTTTTATAGTGCCAGCTCATTGAAACAAGAGTCCGCAGATAGACATGTCGTCCCACTTGGATACATTATCCTGATTTTGAGCCAACAAGTCTTTGCTGATAATGTGTGCTTAGCGGAGAAGCAACAAATACCAATTTCATAGTCTTAAGTTTGACCCGTCTTGGACTCTACCACATGATTTACTGCCCTCGAGGAACACCCTAACCATTACACCATCGATGCGGTTGTTTTATTTCTGTTTAGTGTGATTCTTATGAATATTCAATCACAGATAATCCTGTAAGTATTTTAGTAACTTTTGTTAACATAGAGTTCCCATTTTCTTTGGAAATTCTCTTTAATTATTCTGTAGTGATTCATATGAAATTTTTTTCAGATACTTTGAATGTGCTTTCTTTGAGTGAGGTAATTCATAATTATTTGAAAATAAAAGAATGGTCAGAAAAGATGGAATTTTAGATTTAGACACTAATAAATCTATCTAAAGTGAGATGATCAATATTGGTGTTGTGTCAGTTTTAGTAATAGAAAACTTCATAGGTGTTAGGTTTATGGTGTTTAATGCCACTTTCAACAATATTTCCGTTATATAGTGGCATTCAGTTTTATTGGTGGGGGAAACCACAGGCGCTCGTGACACAGACTTACCACCCTCCTTTATTCTAACTTTCTATTTACAAATTTATTTTCAATAAAATTTCTTTATTTCTTTATTATTTCATCTCTTTTTCCTTATTTTAACTTGTTCATGTCAATATTCATACAATCGTATGATAACATCAAATTGCATGTGTCGACACTATATAGATACTAAATTTATTTAAGAAAAAAGGGGGGTGGTAAGTCCGTGCCAGGAGCGCCTGTGAGGGAAACAAAAGTACCCTGAGAAAACCACTGACTTGTCGTAAGTCACTGACAGACTTTATCACATAATGTTGTATCAACTACACTTTGCCTGAGCAGGATTTGAACTCACAATGTTAGTGGTGATAGGCACTGATTGCATAGGTAATTGTAAATCATAGTCAAACACAAATGAAAATCCAAGGTTCTTGCCTTAGATTCTAAGTATTAACATTAAAAAATGCACTAAGCATTATTGTGATATATATATATAAGATACAAGCTTGCATAGATTTAGGCCCCAAATTAAGTCCATGGTTTCTTAGCTATATTTTGTAATCCAAGGTTTAAAGTCGACTGGAAACAAAATGAAAATCCTTAGAATCGAGAACGAAAATACAATTGCATCACTTGACATTTTCCAAAAAATTTCTATATATATATATATATATATATACCATCTAGAAAATTTTTGGGAAATGTAAATATGGCCTAAAATAGTAATAAAACATGCCAGGGTGCTCTAAAATTACACATACACTCTAGATAACTTACTTTAATTTAAAAAAAAAAAATCCTGGACCTACATTGTAAGTGCCTGTGATTGCATGACGTAGCATTGTGCTTATTAAGATTCATTGAGACATACGAATTGAACACATGCATATGCTACAATTGTAATGATTCTTTCCAAGATGAGTTATACAGAGCCATGTGGGCCTCTAATTCTCTAGCTACTCCAAGCTAAATTAAAATAACCCTGTACCATCAAATCTATGAACATAGAAACCCTTCTTGTTTGTTTTAATCGATCTTTACATATGAAACATTGTGTAGTAGAATATTATACTGAAAATCATATTTTGAAACTATAAATTGTGAATTGCGACGATCTTTATAATGTTTTATAATCCACTTCCGATTTACATTGTCGTGAAAGCTTGTTTGCAATGCATTTGAACCCACTCCCTTTTATTTCGCAATAACAAAACTTGAGATAAGATGTCATGTTGTAACAATGTGAAGCGCGATATATCGGTGTGTGCACTGACACTTCTGTAGCTTCGGTAGGTATCGGGTCCCTTCGCCTTAATTACACATTCGCCCTGAGTTAGCTCGCTCTAAAAGTGGGTCCGTTCGCCCTGATAATTAATTTAAAAAGTATTTTAATTAACATAATACATATTTTAATTGAGATTAAAGAAATACTGATATAGAAAAGTATTAATAAAAAAAATATGAGGTTTTGGAAATTAATTAAGTTCTTTTCAAGCAGTTATTAGGTAAACATGTATATTGTTTGAAATGCTTAACTTAATGTCATGGGAGCCAGCAACAAGTCCATAGGAGAATATATATATATATATATATGCGAGTACACGAAGAAGAAATCGGAGGTCTATTCTTGTGTATTGTAAACCAACTAGTTTGTAACACGGGCACTTGGGTCCAGGAATTTGTTTTCTTTTAATTAAAACAAGGATTTATATATAAATCCTTGATTAAAATAAGTTATCTAGTGTGTATGTTTAATTTTAGAGCCCCCTGGGATGTTTTATGACTATTTTATGCCATATTGACATTTTCCAAAAATTTTCTATATATACCATCCCAAAAATTTTCTATATATACCATGATGGTATATAGAAAATTTTTGGAAAATGACAATATGGCATAAAATAGTAATAAAACATGCCAGGGGGCTCTAAAATTAAATGGTATATTATAGAATTTTTTTGGGAAAATGTCAATATGGCCTAAAATAGTAATAAAACATCCCCAGAGGCTCTAAAATTATACAACACTCTAGATAACTTATTTTAATTTAAAAAAAAAATAAAAAAAAATAAATCCTGAAGCCTGTGGCTTGTAATATCCACGGACACGGTTGGAGTATAGTTTTACTAATATATTGAATACAATCTATATGTTGCCATCGTGTATTAGGTAATTCCAGAGTTTTTTTTCTGTCAGATAAATAGGTTCACATTGATAAAGTATAGATAACACATTCATTCGTGTTGAATAGTAGAAAAGCTTACAGATTATACATGTGGTAAGTTCCTGGTTTTAAATACATTATATGTAAACAGAATTTCATTAATATAAAAACTTACTAAGAATATTTTAAGATATTGCTATTTGAATATTCCTACGGATATAGGCAATTACATTTAGTGTTTATCCGAAAACCAAAATGTCAAAACTAGTCGAAGAGGGTAAATAGACATATAACCAAACTATCTAACCATGTCCATATCCGAGAGAGATAAATCTTAGTTGTATAGCAGTTTCTCAACTTTTGACCCATAACACTTTACCCTAACATGTTTGTATCTTTAAAGTGCATGTATTATGACTGGAGATCGAGCGGTCATGTATATAGGGGTACCCAGATCGAGCGGTCATGTATATAGGGGTACCCAGTTTGCCCCGCTTTCTACGATTTTTCGATTAAATTATGTAATTGCCATGGTGTGGTATTTCTTTTTTTTTTATTTGATTATTAAATGTGTAATGTTCTGAAGCAGTATAAAATAATTGCATGTCAGAACTGAGGGCTTGCAACAGAGTGGTATTAATATGAATCAAAGGTACTAGTATAATTATCAAACAAGATGTGCGCGCATTTCTGTATTTAAGAACAGGGTTGTCTCAACAGCATTATAGGCCACCGGTCAAAGCAGTTCACTGCGGCACCTATCTACACACTCACAGGAATAAAACTGTAAATGTCGATAAAATTAAACATATATTTATTGTATTGGTACATCCAACAAAATCAGTGTTTAAACATTTAAAAAAAAACATGCCGTACGCAACATACATAGATTAGAATGGGGCCCTATGCTCGTGGAGTTCCCGGACAACGGCCCAGCGTGCCCATGCGATAAGATGGAACTGTTAAAAGAGTGATATAAAAATAGTACTCCCATGCTGTAGATGATCGAAATCAAGCCGAGATGTGACGCGTAATCAAACCTGCTGTCACTTTTTGGGATTTCCTTTAGGCTATATATAGCTATCGATTGAGAAATACGAAAGAAGGAACAATTCCATGAGATAGACAATCCCCAAAACAATAAAAAAAAAACAACAGGTGTGAATATCCAGATAATCGACAGAATGTAAAACTGAACAAAACACTGATAAGAGACAAACTAATAAACACAAGATTTTTATAAATTTTATCATTAGTATTACTACTAAGAAGGAATATGCGATTTTGGTTGAATTAAGACTATTAAACTCGGGTTTTCGGTTGAACTATGACAATTAAAGTTAAGGTGTTGACCCTCCCTCACTCCGACCCAATACAACATCATGTTGCATCTGGAGCTCTTGAACCTCTACTTGCAAATTCTTGGGTATGGGTCTTACTGCACAAGAAACAGGTTAAACATAAATAACCTTATAAATAAACAACATATGTGCATTGTCGGAACATATTTTGCACGAGTAGAGAAAGGCAAATGTATACATTTATATAGTCAGTACAAGTACTGATTGTAGTATAAAACATGATACAGCACCACATGTCAAAACTCTGTTTTATGTTTTCCAACGGTTATTGGGACAGAAGTACAACAATAAAAACGTAGATATCAAATTTAGTGCGCACGACGTGTTTCTGGAATAACTTTCAACAGGTACGATAAAAAAATAAAATAAAATAGAAAGCCAAAAAATTTAAAGTTTTGGGAGCAATGTGACCATAGTACCTAAACATGGTAGCCAACACTTCTATATTTGTGAAAGGCATGCTAGCAAAGAATACGGTCACAATTAGTATTTTGATATCAAAGGTTTCGAAATTGTTTATCACATCGTGTTAATCTAAAGTTAAATAGCATTCTCTCTTTAATTTAAACATTTTATTGTCAAATATATACAATAGGATTGAACACAAGTTTTACAACTTATATGAAGTTCTCTCCAGTAACATACAAACATAGGTCTGACAGAGAGCATGACGGATAATAAGTATATTTAAACATTCATAATGTAGAAACAAATGATAACAGTTAAGTAAAATAGGGTGGGGGGAGTTATGTTCCTTCAGTGAATCGCCCGCTGTTCTTAATGAATGTCTGTACTGCTTTTGATAACAAAATATTTTGAGCCAGGTCTTTTTGAAAGTCTCCAAATAATAATGTTCTAATATCTCTCCGAAAATTATGGTGGTGTAAAAATTGAAAGAGAACTGTCCTCTGCTCGATATATAAGTGGCAGTTCAAGAGAAAGTGGGAAGCGTTCTCCCTGATATATCCAGACACATCTCGAATATTTTATTATATTACATCGAAATAGATCATACTTTAGCGCACTACAATTATTACGTAATCTTGAATATAAAATATTGGATATTCTATCCCCAACTAAGAAATGGCCCGGAATTTTTGGAAGTTTAACTTTTCTTTTAAGGTTAAATTTTAAACATATCATATGTTCTGGTATTTCTGGTCTCTTTGTCTAGACTGTTCCAAAGATTTATGACAGACGGGATGAACGAAGATTGGTATAATTATGAGTTTTGACTTTCCCTTTATAAGATTGTTCGGAGTTCGGTAATTTTGTTATTACCTTTATAACGATAAGCGACATCTTGGAACAGTGTAGTCATTTTTGTTTCGAACAGGGTAGTTGGTACCATCACGAACAAAGAGTAGGTAATAAATCACACATAGGATGGGGCGTGTCCATGGTACATGTTCTTCCTGCGTTCCCGTCTACTGGACAAATTTTCCCATCCCGTTAACCAGTAACAATACGTGCTGCTTCTAGTTGTAATTTTTCTAGTCTGTCGTTGTCCGTCTGTGAACAATTGTCCCACACTTCGCAAGAATATTCTAACAAAGATCTAATAAAAGTTAAGTAATTTTTTTCAAGAATTTCCCGTTTTAAAATAAATTTCAATTTTCGTGGAACACATACTTGCTTGGATGCCTTAGATCGTATGTAGTCAATATGTCGTGTCCATTTACCGTCAGAACTGAACACAATACTTATCTCTTTACGTAACGACACACTTAAGCATTACATTACTTACAGATATATTTAAACAATGCCTCATTGACACACATACACTTAACTCGTACTTTATGTACAAACAACTTGAGTGTACGTGCAGTCCATCTTACTTAATTTGTGTACAGACATACTAAATAACCGTTCTTTTGTTTATATAAAAACAGACTCAAAACACACAAAGACAGTCCGTTTGGTACAAAACACTAAGCCGTACTTTATTTACGTATAAATATACTGAAATCGTACTTTATTTACATACAAAGACACTTAAATCTTACTGATTACATATGCAACCACACTTAAATCTTACTCTATTCAAATATAAACAAGCTTAAAGCTTACTATATTTACATACAAACACTTTTAAGTCGTATTTTATTTACAAACACACTTATTCATATGTTTATATGCAAATAATATCGCATGATTTTATTCATTTTTAGACGAAATGTATCTGACGCATCTAGTATTGTTATTGGCTATCTTGGTGGGATATGGTAAGAATTTATATCCATTGGTCTCTAAATAGGAGTTTAATAAACAGTAGATAAAACAAAACAAAAGCATTCCAATTTGTTTCAAGTAACAAAATAATTATCTATAGTTTTTAAATCACTAAGATGACGTTTGTTATATACACGTTAGTATTGCTTGGTATTATTACATCTTTACGAGGTGTACACTGAACATAAAATGATCAAGTTTGTCAGTCACTTGTGACAGGTCGGTGGTTATCTCCTGGTACTCTGGTTTCCTCCGCCAATAAACCTGACCACGGCGATATAACTGACATATTTTTGAAAGTGGCGTTAAACACCATAAACCACAACAAACCAAACCATCTTTGTTGGTGCACATGATGTTCCATATATTTCATGTGAAGATTTGCTTTAATACCCATGCAGTGTAGCATTCGATTGTAATATTATTATTATCAACACCTCCTTGATCACTTCATTGTCTATTTCCGTTCCTTTTAGAAAGGTATTGTGGTTTGATGCAGAACAAAGCCTTTTTCTGTCATGTTAAACAATTTAACATTTTTAAAAAGTCTTGTTTCTTGTAGATATATGTGAATGTTCTAAATATATAATTATGAATCAATAACGCTAAGGGTAAAACACCAAGAAGGTGTATTATCACCAATACAGCTAGCTAGACCATTAACCAAGGTTTTTATGGCACATACTCTTCATTGTTTTATGATATATGACCATATATATGTGCATACATTAAAATTGCATACATATATTCAAATTATGGTATGCCTATTTTTCTTTATACTGGCTGCATACCGGTGTAATATATTGTGAGTGGTGTTAAGTTCTGGTTTTCGATCACTGTAATTCAAAAACAAATATTTATTTAATGCGGAATATTAAGAGTGAAAACTATGTCTTATCTTTCAGAGTGTGGACAACTGTGTTTGTCCTGTAAAAATCTACCAGAAGGAGACTATTGCCCGACCAACGTTAAATGTCAGGACAACGAGGTATTATTATAACAATCTTAAAAGAAAACAATAATTCAATGATGCATGTGGTTAAACATTTCCTGTATATTCTAAAGGAACTTGAAATTGATGGATCACGATTATGAACTGAAGTTGCTGTGAGATTAAGTGCAAAATATAAGAAGACTTCCCTTTGCTTAATACGTTGGCTTGTCGGTGACTACCGAAATATCGGTGGTTTTCACCGGGACCCCGGTGTCCCCCACTTATACAACTGACCGCCACGATATAGCTGAGCAAATTGTTGAAAGTGGTGTTAAACACCATAACCCTACCACTTAGTACTTTGATTCTTTCTGAAATAACAAATATGTTGAATATTTTGCAACTTGCAAGTTGAATATAATTTTATGTTGCATGTAGTACATATGTAATTAAACATTTACTACTAGAAAAATCTTCCATCTTTCACTAGGTTCTACTGATTTCCCAGATTTGAAACGGGTCGTTGTGGTCATGATCATATGGTAGTTGTATTTCTAACTACCTATGTAATCAGTTCCTATCACAGCTAACGTTGTGAGTTCGAATCCCGCTCAGGTGAGATGTACTCGATACAACATTATGTGATAAAGTTTGTCAGTGACTTCCGGCAGGTCAGTGGCTTCTCCGGGTACTCCAGCTTCCTTTACCAATAAAACTGACCGCCACTATGTAGCTGAAATATTGTTGAAAGTGACGTTAAGCACCATATCCCTAACCCCTAACCCTTAAGTCATTGATGCTGATTCGTACAAATTAACTTCACATTCGGATTTCATAGACTTAAAATAAGTAATGATTGGTAATACGCGTGAATTATACCAAAGACTGAAACACTAGAAAAAAAAAGGTTCGATATTTTTGTTTGCTTTTTTTGCCTTTTCGATTATTAACAGGTTGATACTCTTCATAAGAATTATTTGTATGTGTATATAGTGTATTTCTGGGTGGGGGTAGCAGGTTTGCTGCTATATTTGCAGCAGATTTGGGTCAAAGTTTGTAGCAAATTTGCACCATGTTTGTAGCAAGTTCGCAGGAAATTAAACTATCAATATATGGGTACATTATTGCTTGTAGCCGACCCGCACCAGACCTAATTTGCATGGTGAAATGTTTGCAGCAATCTTACAGCACATGTAGGGAAAAACCTGCAACATCTATTAGTATATGTTTGAGATAAAATGCAGCAAATGCTTGCAAGAAGCCTATTTTGTCAATAATTATAGATAAGGAAACGATTTACTCGACTTTTCCTTTTATTACTTTAGGTTTGTTTTCTGCAAAAATACCGAACAGAACATAATGAAATACGTTATGATATGGGTTGTGCCTACCCTGAGGTATGTCTGCTGCTAAAGTAATTTCTCAACACATTTGGTATTATTTACTTTATGAGAAAAAAACATATTATGTCTTTGTGCATTTAATTGAAATATGTGGTATACTTTAGCTATGAATAACTCTGTCAAATGATCTTTTTTAGCCGATCTTAAAAAAAGATTGTTATTTATTAGAAAATCTTAAATAGATATATCTTTTAGCAAGACTTATTTATATGGAATACAAATGTACATACATGTATATAGTTATGAAACATGTTGATAGGACATGTGTCGTCGTGGTTGCGATCGTACAGGTAACTATGCAATCAGTACATGTCACCGCATAAGTTTTTTTTTTAAGTTTTTGGGGTTATAGAATTTGTGAATATTTTCGGCAGATTGGCGGTTTTCTATTGTGTCACAATAAGAAAGTTTGTAAAAATGGTAATGACAAATACTGTGTCTTTCATGTAAAAATAATCAGATGTGTGAAGAAAAAAGCGTTGCCCACCACTAAAGGTGACATGGTAGGTCCATAGCGATTATGCTTTGGTGTTTCCCTTCCATGATTACTACTTTACACAAGTGACATTAGCATAGAATGTTCTCCATCAATTCTAGATATGCAAGAAAAATGCTACCGGCTTTATATTTGGGAAGAGAACAAGTGATCATAGCCATATTTTATGTCATAGCTGTTGTAACGATACCCTCATCTGTAATGCTAATCTTCAATGTAGCGATCATCTTCACGGTAAGTCGTTACATTACATAATATTAAATACACATACGTAGTTCAATAGATACATAGCTATTAATACATGAACTTTTCCATATTAACTCGGATATCATCCCGAGACCCCCCTCCCTTAATATCATATATTTGACAACGGTCTCTATAGGTGACCCAAAAGGCTATGCAAAGAGTTTGTAATAGAAGTTGACTCGAACAAAAAATGTTTGAAAATACCAAAGAGGTATTAAGAAGCCGTGAATCGAAGAAAGACAGACACACAATGGCCAAAAGAAAAATAATACAAAATGACAATCAATGATCTACAAAACACTACACAGAAAACAAAAAACCGAGCAACACAAAATGTGGGGATGAACTCAGGTGGTACAGGAAGACTTATGTGTTCCTGCTCCACTAGTAATAGCCGTCATGATACTGTCAAGCGACGCGAATATCATCTGCAGCATGCATCGTGTTGGACTCTTAGTATACGTAAATTAAATACAAATTACATAATACAACATGAACATCCTACAAAGCAAATGGGAGAAAAGAGGAACCGAACATCGTTTTTATGCTGAAAATGGAGCCGGACATCATGAGTATGCTGAAAATGGAGCCGGACATCACGAGTATGCTGAAAATGGAGCCGGACATCATGAGTATGCTGAAAATGGAGCCGGACATCATGAGTATGCTGAAAATGTAGCCGGACATCATGAGTATGCTGAAAATGGAGCCGGACATCATGAGTATGCTGAAAATGGAGCCGGACATCATGAGTATGCTGAAAATGGAGCCGGACATCATGAGTATGCTGAAAATGGAGCCGGACATCATGAGTATGCTGAAAATGGAGCCGGACATCATGAGTATGCTGAAGATGGAGCCGGACATCATGAGTATGCTGAAGATGGAGCCGGACATCATGAGTATGCTGAAGATGGAGCCGGACATCATGAGTATGCTGAAGATGGAGCCGGACATCATGAGTATGCTGAAGATGGAGCCGGACATCATGAGTATGCTGAAGATGGAGCCGGACATCATGAGTATGCTGAAGATGGAGCCGGACATCATGAGTATGCTGAAGATGGAGCCGGACATCATGAGTATGCTGAAGATGGAGCCGGACATCATGAGTATGCTGAAGATGGAGCCGGACATCATGAGTATGCTGAAGATGGAGCCGGACATCATGAGTATGCTGAAAATGGAGCCGGACATCATGAGTATGCTGAAAATGGAGCCGGACATCATGAGTATGCTGAAAATGGAGCCGGACATCATGAGTATGCTGAAGATGGAGCCGGACATCATGAGTATGCTGAAGATGGAGCCGGACATCATGAGTATGCTGAAGATGGAGTCGGACATCATGAGTATGCTGAAGATGGAGCCGGACATCATGAGTATGCTGAAGATGGAGCCGGACATCATGAGTATGCTGAAGATGGAGCCGGACATCATGAGTATGCTGAAGATGGAGCCGGACATCATGAGTATGCTGAAGATGGAGCCGGACATCATGAGTATGCTGAAGATGGAGCCGGACATCATGAGTATGCTGAAGATGGAGCCGGACATCATGAATATGCTGAAGATGGAGCCGGACATCATGAGTATGCTGAAGATGGAGCCGGACATCATGAGTATGCTGAAGATGGAGCCGTACATCATGAGTATGCTGAAGATGGAGTCGGACATCATGAGTATGCTGAAGATGGAGCCGGACATCATGAGTATGCTGAAGATGGAGCCGGACATCATGAGTATGCTGAAGATGGAGCCGGACATCATGAGTATGCTGAAGATGGAGCCGGACATCATGAGTATGCTGAAGATGGAGCCGGACATCATGAGTATGCTGAAGATGGAGCCGAACATCATGAGTATGCTGAAGATGGAGCCGGACATCATGAGTATGCTGAAGATGGAGCCGGACATCATGAGTATGCTGAAGATGGAGCCGGACATCATGAGTATGCTGAAGATGGAGCCGGACATCATGAGTATGCTGAAGATGGAGCCGGACATCATGCGTATGCTGAAGATGGAGCCGGACATCATGAGTATGCTGAAGATGGAGCCGGACATCATGAGTATGCTGAAAATGGAGCCGGACATCATGAGTATGCTGAAAATGGAGCCGGACATCATGAGTATGCTGAAAATGGAGCCGGACATCATGAGTATGCTGAAGATGGAGCCGGACATCATGAGTATGCTGAAGATGGAGCCGGACATCATGAGCATTGTTTTTTGTATACGTTTTGGTTGTTCTGTATATTTTTTTTCTAATTCTGCGTATAATTTCTGTTACCAAACAGTGAAGTTTTGTATAATAAGTCTTTTAATGTGCTTAATGATAAAGTAAATGTGATATCTATATGATTGCATTTGTGTATGGTTACCGTATATAGAAAATACTAATATCTCACAACATAAATTTAAGTGATTTTAACTTCCGTTACAAAATCTGGATATTTTCCAATCAGAAACGGAAAGTTACGAGCTAAATCTTTAAAATCACAATTGTACAACCACTTATATATATAGAATCATGCAACATTTTTGCTTTTGCTTCAGACAGAGCACGACGACAATTTTGTGCACAATTTGTGTTTTTCTCTCCTGGTATAACTTCAAGACATATTGTTGTTAATTTGTAGTCTATAATTTGCAAAACAGCTCACATATATCATAACGTACTCTGCAGAATCAACATGGTAATGGAGGTTAATCGAATATCTGCGACACATAAATTTGATGCCAAAAAATATCTATATGGAGCAACACAGTATACATCTTATATTGTCGATAATTATTAAACTCATATCAAGTTAAATTGGCAAAGTTGTTTGACAGTGTTCTTAACAACAACATAAAATACACATTTGTAAAGTCGGTACGGTTTTAGTCGACACAGAATTTTTTGCATTTGGGAATCATTTTAGAACCCATTTTCATATTTTTGCATGTGACAAATGTTTTCCCCCCTTAAAAATGCATTCATATGATGAAAACATGACACTCAAATGACATATTGAATCAACTGTAATTACTCCACGCGCCGGTGACAATAAATTTGATGATAATTCCCTTTTTTGTGGAATTAGTGATAATTGTTTTGATGAAAAACTAGTTGTACAAAATGTTTACTTTATAATGCAGTTGTTTACAGCTCAAATCGTATGTGGATATACACTGAAAACAACTTTATTTAATAGTAGATACCAATAGCGTGTATGGTTGTTAGTTTTGATTAACCATTTGGGAGTTGGGATTTATTCTCATATTCAGATTGTTTTTTATAATGCATATCAATACCTGATATCATTAGAATAGTTTTGTTTTCAATAGCTAAATACAATACAGTCAAACCTGTATATAAAGGCCACTCAAGGTCACCTGTAAATGTGACCTTTATGAGCAGTTGGCCTTTATATACAGGTTAAAATTATATGCAATATTCATTACTGGGAAAAATGAGACTGCCCTTTATAGACAGATATTTGTTATATTAAGGTGCACTTTAAGGCAGGCTTGACTACATGATACATGATTAATGGAGTAACACATCATCTACTGTTCTTTTGTAGTTCGGCTTCAACAATGCTTAACCTGCTCTGAGATCAATGACCCAAATGCTTGTACTAACACAACTACCTGTGGAAAGGATGAGGTATTCTGATATTTAACTTGTTAGAAGTAAAGTTTCGTAAATAAATAAATGTTAGAGAAGACCAAAGGGGCAATCAGAAATGGACAACCCAGAGACGCAGATAAATAGACAACACAGAGACGCAGAGAAATGGACAACCTAGAGACGCAGAGAAATAGACAACCTAGAGACGCAGAGAAATGGACAACCCAGAGACGCAGAGAAATGGACAACCTAGAGACGCAGAGAAATAGACAACCCAGAGACGCAGAGAAATGGACAACCCAGAGACGCAGAGAAATGGACAACCCAGAGACGCAGAGAAATGGACAACCCAGAGACGCAGAGAAATGGACAACACAGAGACGCAGGCAACATTGGCCACAATACACAGAATGAATAAACACACACACTCAAGCACACAGGGAACACTGGACACACACACACACACACATACACACACAGAGACAGACACACAGACACACACACACACACACACACACACACGATTAGCAACACGGATACCATCAAAACCCCAGTTACATTGAAGATTTAAGGATATAAGTTTGTTGGCCATTATAGATAGACTTTGCCACATATCTAAATATAGATAGAACGTTGCCACATATCTAAATATAGATAGAATGTTGCCACATATCTAAATATAGATGAAGAGGATTGTAATTTCTGAGACTATCTTTAATTTGCATCACGTATAGAACATATGAGTAATTGTTGTTTATATCAGTGAATACTGATAACAAGTATCTGTTTGATAATGTTACGTCTATTTTGCACTAAACCAACATTCTGATGCGGATTTTTTGTGCTAGCTCACTACCGGAACAATAGTGGATAGGTAGACATGTCGCACCACCCAGACACATGATCTTGACTCTGAGCCAACCATTATATGCTCTTGTTCCTTAACATTGTGCGTAGCTTAGAAGCAGCAAACACTAATTTTATCGTCTTTGGTTTAAACCGATGGGGGGTGTCGAAACCACTATCTCACCTTCACATAGACGAGATGATTCAAGAAAATATGTGTTTGTTAATATTGTAAACAGAACATCAGCAAGTACGTCCGACTAGACGTGATTTGTCAATCAAGCACTTTTAAAATGATGCATATTTATTGCAATCCATGTTATGTACTAAAGGTCTCACTGAGGTTTTATGGTTTGGGTTAAGGGTGGTTTGAATTATGGTTTTTAACGCCACTTCAACAATATTTCAGATATATCGTGGTGGTCAGTTTTATTGGTGGAGGAAACCGGAGTACCCGGAGAAAACCATCGACCTATCCCAAGTCACTGACAAACTTCATAGAATAATGTTGCATCGAGTCGACCTCGCCATGAATGGGATTCGAACTCAAATCTTTAGTAGTGATGGGCACTAATTTCACAGATGGTTTTAAATCAACTACCATACGACCACGACTACGACGGTCCCCCACGGAGGTTTTAAGTCACAAACTGAGGCAAATTATTTTTATATTCAAATATATGTTGGATGTAGTTGAAGGCGGTAGAAAAGATAAAGGTAACAATATATACTCGTACAATTGACTTAATGTTAGAACCACCATTTCAGGTTTGCTTTGTTCAAAAATACAGGATGCAATCAAACCAAGCAATGTATGATATGGGCTGCAAACAATCTTCGGTGAGGCAATAGTATACTTAAATGAATCAAAGTAGCATCAAGTATATCATTTGTCGACAGAGTATGCGTAAATTGCAGTAAAATCCCATTTTGCTATGCCTGCAGTGGGATATGCTTATGAAACGTAAATTGACAGAAAAAGAAAAGAAAAAAACATTCATATAATTTATATCAAGTTTTATTTTTGTTTTTATCTATTTAATGTCCATTTACAAAAGTTTTAAAGACAGATGAGGTTTACAAGTTAACCGGAAACATGTAACATTATACCAAGTCACGTAATAAAATCTATACGGAAATGGGACATGAAGAAGTAATAATACAGCAATTGTCAACATTGCATTCTTAAGCACAGCAGAGACAACAAAGGAAATACTGTACGTAAAATGTTGCGCGGTTATAACGGATAAGCAAATTCAACTTGTAGAAAAATATATCTCAAATAGTCAATCATATAAACAAATAATAAATTTAATGCTAATGCTTAGATTCTCGTCAACTCAAAAAGATTTCCAATAATACCTGCTTAGATTCTCGTCAACTGAAAATATTTGCACACAATGGACAACTTTATCATGGACAGTACAAAAACAATGTAAATAAATGGCCTTCTTTTAAACATGTTACACGCAAATAATGTTGTATCATGTCTGTTTGTGTAACTAATTTTAGTTTTGCATGCATGGGTATACCAATCCATTTGGGCGACGAAGATCCAGTGAAGTACATTTGGAGTGTGAAACTTGTTGTAACGATGGCAACTATTGCAACCGTAATCTGAACTGTGATCACCAAAATCGTAGGTACCTTGAATAAAAGAAGTAACATGAATACTAATCATCAAGCATCGTATATATCTAAAGAGTAGACAGTTGTTCAAATTCTGAAAGATAAGGGTTAGGGTTATGGTGTTTAACGCCACTTTCAATAATATTTTAGCTATATCGTGGCGGTCAGTTTTATTGGTTGAGAAAACCACCGACCTGCCGCAAGTCACTGACAAATTTTATGACATAATGTTGTATCAAGTACACCTCGCGGAATTCGATAGGTACCTTGAATAAAAGAAGTAATCTGAATACTAATCATCAAAATCGTAGCTAATTATGAGTAAAGAGTAGAAAGTTGCTTGAATTCAGAAATCAAAGATAGGTAATTTGTGCTAAACCGTTATGCTACGATTTAACATTAGACTCCAACTAATAGAAACCAAAACTCGATGGCGTATTTATCAAGGCTATATATAGCGTCTCTAATAATCATTATTATAACTGCACATGTCTTCGTGCTAACTCAGAGTGATATTTGTGTGATCTAAATCTTAATAGGTTCCTACCAATGTGCGGTCTTCTTTACCGGAAAACTGCTCATTTTGGTAAAGTTTCGATCAATCAATCGTCCGATTAAATCTTTATTTTTCATTTTGTGTTTTAACACTTTGTATTCTAAGAGGAACAATTAATTACTTATTTCCTATTTTTCTATTTGTCAGTTCACGTACGGTACTTGTACTTTCACCAACTGTTGCTTTCTCGGCCATTTTTGTTCGATATAAGATATCTGACAGAGAATATCCTTAGCAAATGAGATATTCACATACAAATGTATATCGTTTTCTTAAATTGTAAGTCTGATGTTCAACGTTTTAATAAGATATGTGATACCTTGGAATCTTATAATAATAAAACAATTGATGACCTTTGATTCCACTTGGTATATAAGTATTGGTAATAACAAAGATGCACTATATATATATCTTCACCTCGACACTGGTCTATATTTGGTTCAGCAGCCTTCATATCAACGTTCATCAAAAGTTATTAATTGTATGCTGCTATTTATATTTACACAGGCTAATAAGAAATCATTATTATCAAGAATAATAATACATTTTTGTATATTATGACCTTATTTATTGTAGATTGTACTTAGATATTATGTGTTTCGCTTGTGATTAGTACATAGATATATTTATATATACGATTTCTATTTTAGAGAAAATAATAAACTCTACCTGTGAGTCCTCAGGGGAATGCGTCAGTAATCTGGTGTGTTTGTCGTATTTATGCCAGTGTCCATCAAATAATTATTATTGGTCACAACACTCATGTTTATTAAGTAAGAAATAAATAAAATATCAAAATAAGATTTTAAATGCACTAACATGTTAAGCGATAGTATTGCATTTCAGTTCAAAATACAAGTTACATTCAACCAGAATTGAATCTTCCACCAACGATGCAGCACAACAAGTAAAGACAATCATATTGTTACTAACACAGCCCTTAATAACACGGAGGAAACAACAGTTATGCAGTTGTTTTACTATATACCAATATTAATTCACACTCCATAAAACTTCTACATTAACATTGAAGAACAGAATAAAAACTCACAATCTGATTGCAACTACAGCCAAATTCAACTATGTTTGCCTATGAATGAATGCGATAAGACAGTATTTTTTACAATAATTTCTCAATTTGATGTCTTCAAATTTTTTGAAATTGTATATAACCGTTTCAAATCTGCATTGATGTGTTTTATGCTAACCTGGCAATACCTTTGTAAACTAACAATATCACCAGCTGTAGTGTCGAATCAGATTTCTTCGTACAAACAAGTTAAAATAAGCTGACTACTAAAGACACCGAATTCTAATACTTTTATTTAACTTCTTAAGTGGTTCAAAAGATTTGAGTTAGGGTTAGTACTTTTGTTGTTTAATGCCACTTTCAACAATATTTCAGTTATATCGTGGTGGTCGGTTTTATTGATGGAGGAAACCGGAGTACCTGGAGAAAACCACCGACCTGTCGCAAGTCACTGACAAAGGTTATCACATAATGTTGTATCGAACATAAAGATCTCCAATTACTGAATCCATATACAAGTACTTGTAGTTAAATATTTTCGACTTCAGAAAAGACAGTCAATGAAATCTGTTCATACACCTATCAATGCAAAAAATCCTTATTTTGCTCCGGTAATACATGCCAGTGTACCTCAGATAAATATTGGAAGGGATCATTATGTCATTCAAGTAAGTACCTGATGGTGTTGACCAAAAAATGTTGTGAATTTAAACAAACAAAAATTAAAATTCACAGACATTCAGTTATATATTTAGTGTTAGATATATGGAATTTATAGTAAGCAAAATAAAGCTACAACAGTATCTGAACATTTCACAAATACCCGTATCACACTTATACATTACCACTCACTCTCCTAGCTTGGTACTCGCAGCTTATTAAAAAGCTTTATAGTCCCAACTCGCCTCTCTGAAATCATGCGATAGAATGTATTTGTTTAAGTGATATTTTCTGAAAAACGCCATCCTTTAGGATGGCAACACATGTATTCACATCTGTTAAAAACCAAAATATCGCACTTGTTGCTTTAAAATACTCTGTTATTTATGCCCTAAAATGTAGTTTTAATATAAACCTATTGTACTTTCTCAAATGTGCAAAGCAACGATAAGACACAAGTTAAACAAATTTATGAAGTTGTCTCCTATATGCAATAAGTTACAACATTATTTGATAGAGCATGCATGTATATATGAATATGTCTTGCAATAATATGTGTAAATTGAACAAGAACAGAAAATGGAGAAAGGAATATGAGAGAGACAGAAAGGGGGTGGTGGTGATGTTGTGTGTGGTTGTTTTCTTAGTGAACCACTTAGACAACAAAACCCTTTCTAGCATGTGTATGATAGTAGCTAACTTTACTTGTGATACCAAATGTAAACTGCTACAAACTCTTTTCTTTTCAAATATGGCTTAAAAGAAACATAATTATGTACCTTCTGTACAGAAACTAAAGAGAGTTTATTGCATCTGTTTTGGGAATGCACTTACAGTAATGTCGGTTGGAGTTTCTCATTACAAACCCCGAAAAGATGTAAAGTAATCAGACAAGCAGATACAATATTTTAAACATTTTGAGATTATCACTAATCGCATCGTTGTCACATGAACCCAGAGCGTAGTACTATAACATAATGGTACATGCATGTTAATATTCCTTGTCATAATATTTCAGAAATATGTAAAATGTATATCACGGTTTTCTGAGATCAACAGTAAAACAATCGAACACGAAACGTGAGCTTGCTTAACAGTATATCTCGGAAACCCGTGGAATAAATTATTTGTAGCATGAAGTCATGCAATATCACATATAGGTCGTTGATTATTACACGACTCTCTGAGAGTAATAAAGCTACAGCCCAGATTTAAAGTGTGCAATATCTCGTATATGCGTGTATTATTTCATAGTTCTTAACTATTGCTTACATTCTGGTATATAAACTTATAGAAAAATAAAAGGAAAAGAATGCCTTCATGTTACAAGAACATTTAGCTTTTATTTTCAGAAATATCGTTAGACGGTACATGCTTATTCTCAAGTGAATGTAAGGTTGGATTATTTTGTAATCATGGCAAGTGTAAGTGTGATCATTCCGTGGATTACTGGACAGGATCTACGTGTTCCCCAAGTAAGTAACTATACGTTTGAAATTCTATATTTAAAAAAGAAAAACTACCAATGAGACATATAAGGATATATAATGCAATTGGAGATCTTACTCACGTAGCAACTGTGTTATAGGCTGTAATTGAAACGATATGGTTTTTATGAATGCAAGAACACATGAAGTGAAATCCATTTCAGGATTTTAGGAAATCAATCAGTAAGGAACAAGATATATATGGTTTCTCTTCGACTTATTGTGATATCCCCCTACACCCCACGTTGACTGAATGAGTCTATGTATCCGAAATTAAGACATAAACAACATACATCTTTAGAAATCACCCCTTGGATATTCATGCTATAATGGTATGGGTTAGAGGTCATGTTCATGGTGCTTAGTTTAGCTTAAGCCTATTTTATTGGCCAATTAAATAGACAATACGGATTAAACACAAGTTAAACAAACGTATGAAGTCTTCTCAAAATTACAATTTGTTGCATTAAATAAGTACATAAAAGGCATGCAATTACTTTAGTTAGCACTAATAACGAATCAATGATGAATATTCACAAACAGGGAAAAATAAAATTGAGATGGATTCATATGATGTGCATGTTCACCCAATTCAATTCCAGTTATACCAGTTATACGATAAGGAATCTTTTTGAACATTTACTATCATCAAAAACATATTTAAATATAATACAATTTTGATCATAAGTTAAATTTACATTGCCACATGTCAGAAATATGATATCTAGAGAATAGCAGGTTGTAACCATGTTGATATTATCTATCAACGTAGTTCTGGCTTGTAAGTATAATGGACAATCCAAAAAGAAATGTTTTAAATTTTCAAGGGCAGCTCCACATCGACAAGATGGGTCAGATACAATTTCTACTCGAAATAAATCATAATTTAAAAACGAAGCTGAACTTCTTAGCTGGGTTGAAATAATATTCAATTTTAGAAATAATGTTTAGCAACAGCATGCTTTCCAGTTTCAAAGATTTTCTTTAATTCGGATTTAAATTTTGATAAGGTATCAACGTTTCGAATAGGGTTATTTAAACTATTCCACATTTTTATTGTGGAGGGGGTAAGCGAATCTCTTGTTGACGACAGTCTACAGAAAGGTAAAATAATATCATTCCAAATTCTCAGCGTGTACACTGATGTATTTTGCATAGTGGGGGAATCAATGTACAAAGACAATTAGGGGTATTTTTATTAACTATATTAAAAAAAAGTTGAAGTTTCCTTCTCTTCCGTCTCACAGATAGTAATTCCCAACCTGTCTCTATATATGAAATTTCAGTTTTTGTGAAAATAGGTAAGCCTGTAACAATCCTGGCAGCTTCGAGTTGAAGTTGTTCCAGTTTTTGTGAATTCCCAATCCCACAGTTATCCCATAGTTCACAGGCATATTTAAAAAGTGGTCTGATATACACAAGATATAGTTTATTTAAATTAGTGCGACTAAGACGGTACTTCAATCTACGTAGAATATTCAAATGTTTAGATACACTACTCTGAATATTATCAACATGGGTGTTCCACTTAGCATCGTTGCTAAATGTACACCTACGTGTTTATGAGAAGTAGTAATGGACACTGATTTTCCATTAAATGAGAAATCCAGATTTTCTGAAATGCTACGAGTAGAGAAAATCATGATGTCTTTTTGTCAGGATTAAATGACATAAGCCACTTTTTTCAGCTGCATTATAGCCTGATTTGAAAAACCGAACAAAGTGTCATCTGCAAATAGTTTACTCAGTGAGACCAGTTTGTCAGCAATATTATTTATTAATGTTTATCACTTAGGATAAACAGGTTTAATGAAAGCGACATAACCCGGAAAAAAGTCCGAGCAGTTCCGTCGCACTGTAACCTTTATACGTGTGTACGTCACAGCTTCCGTTGTACCAGTTTTATGCTAGCCGCCATACATCACACGTTTTTGAAAATCCATTGCCACCTGGTCATCTATAGTCATGAGACCACAAAAACGACGTCGAAATCCATCAAGCAAAGCTGCAATATCTACAGCAAGCACACCAAAGAAGGCGAACTCATCAAAAAATCCAGAAAAACCAAGTGAGACGGGCCATGCCGTGCCGCAGCATGATGTCGTCCCAAGGAATACCTTCCAGCGGGTAGAGGATGAACCATCAACCCATAGAATTTTACCAACGGGTAATCCCCACCAGAGTAATGGTTCTAGTGGAGGGAACGATCAACAATCGGGCCCGATTATGGAGGTACAGATAGGACCACGTGGCCCAGTGACCCTCCCGGTTATCCCGGCAACAGATGACTCCCATCATCATGAGAGACCACCACCTATAAACCATGGATCCAATTATCAACAGAATGTGAACCCGGGTATGTTTTACAGTTCAGATAGATCAAGCGATAATTTTATGGGAAATCTGGGGTCAATAGGTGGGGTTCAAGTGTGTGAAAGTCCTGCTAGTCAGCCCAGTATGTTCGATTCCGTAAGCGCTCACATACCTTTAAAGATCAAAGAAAAGGTGTGGGCCGGGGAGTACATAGACATGAGTCTTATGCTAAAATCTGGTAAAGACTTGGTGTATGATTCACAGTTGAATGGTGAGCTAGCAGTTAAGGGGGGTCAATTAACTGTTCTTCAACAGAAGCATAACCAAATAAAAAATATTCACACCTGGACCTCAGCTTTTATCAATTTCATGAGTATTATGCTTGAGAAATGGCCAGGCAAGGCACAAGTATATCTTAAATATATGCATGTTATTAGATTGGCGGCTTCGAGGGTGTCGAACTTGGGATGGGTTTCGTATGACGAACAATTTCGTCTACGGAAGGCCAGGGCTCCACAGTCATCGTCGGCCGATGTTGATGTAGAACTGTGGCTACTATATGTATCTACCCCTGAGAAAACTACCGACAATTTTACTTTTAGACAGCCCTTTCTTAGCGGAGTGGGACAAAAACGAGCACAGGGATTTCAGCTCGGACATGTCCAAAAGGGGATCCGTACTTGCTGGGGCTATAACAAAGGGCGTTGTACTTATGGAAAGAATTGCAGGTTCATTCACAAATGCTCCGAGTGCTACGGAAACCACCCACTCCCGGCTTGTAGTAAATCATAATTCACTTTCTTGCAATTTTCAGTTATATACGGTGGGTCATTCGCCCATTTGTGTTAATGAGGTGAAAAAATCGCTGGAAAATTATCCATATAAAGTCGTTGCTTGTGAATTGATAAAAGGTTTAAAATTTGGCTTTCCGTTAAATTATTCAGGACCGAGATCGCCGATAACCTCAAAGAATTTGAAAAGTGTTGCTGATATGCCAGAGCTTACCAAGCAAAAAATTTCAAAAGAATTAGCAATGGGAAGAATTGCCGGGCCATTTTCAGTCCCCCCTTTTCCAACTTTACGTGTTTCTCCCATAGGTCTAGTCCCCCAAAAAGAATGGTGATTTCCGTATGATTCACAATTTATCATACCCATGCAACAATTCTGTCAATGATTTTATGAGTTCTGTTCTGTGCGGTATTCAAGCATTGACGATGCTGTAAAAATTATCCAACGGCTTGGTAGGGGGGCAAAATTATCAAAGTGTGATATCAAAAGCGCCTTTCGCTTACTCAGGATATTTCCTGGCGATTTCGATCAGCTGGGGTTTGTTTTTCAGGATAAATATTATTTTGATAAATGTCTCCCTTTTGGAGCATCGATCAGTTGTGCTCTATTTGAAAAATTTTCAACCGCTCTTCATTGGTTCACAGAAATTCGTTCCGATAGTCCAAATATTTTGCATTATTTGGATGATTTTTTGTTTGGTGGTGATGCAAACACTTCACGTTGTCACGAAACACTGAAAACATTTCAAGAGGTTTGCAAATCATGGGGGGTACCTCTAGCAGATGATAAAACCGTAGAACCAGTTGAAGTTCTAACATTCTTAGGTGTTGAATTGGACACAATAAAAATGGAAATGAGACTCCCTCAGGACAAAATTATAGAGCTAACCAATCGCCTAAAAATATGTTTGGATGCCAAAAAAGTATCCCTTCGTGACTTACAGTCTCTTCTCGGTCTATTAAATTTGCATGCCAAGTTGTTGCCCCGGGTAGGGAATTTACTCGGCGCCTTATAAATGCTACATGTAAGGTAACTAAACCTCACCACAGAATTCGGGTATCGCAAGAGATGCGAGAAGATCTGAAAGTTTGGTTATCCTTTTTATCGGATTACAATGGAATTACAGTTATGCTAGATAATGTGTGGACTTCTAATGAGACAATTTGTTTGTTTACGGATAGCGCCGGTGGGAGAGATAAAGGGTTCGGCATTTATTTTCAGGGTAAATGGGCTCAAGGTTGTTGGCCAAAAGAATGGGCAGACAATGGGATCCTTGCTGATATTACGTTTTTAGAATTATTTCCAGTTGTCATTTCAGTGCACATTTGGGGAATACATTTAAAAAATAAACGAATTATTTTTAATGTTGATAACCAAGCAGTGGTAGCTATTATTAACAAAAAGTCTTCAAAATCCAACAGAGTTATGACCCTTGTCAGAAATCTTGTTTCACTGTCCTTACAATATAATATCATGTTAAAAGCGGAACATATTCCGGGAAAAATAAATAGCATAGCTGATGCTTTATCTCGTTCTGATTGGCAGCGATTCAAGACTCTTTGCCCAGAAGCAGACCCCGAGCCGACAGAAATTCCAGACCATCTATGGAAAATTTGCAGCGAGAACTGAATTCACTTATTAAAGCTTCGGCGGCCGAGTCAACATGGAAAACATATAAAACAGCAGTAGAATCTCTTAGTAAATTCCGCACACTGTATGGGTTTTCCGAAAATTGGCCCGTCTCAATTGATGTGTTGCTTCATTATATTGCTTATCTTTCATGCAACGGGTTTTCTTCGTCTACTGTTACAACATATATTTCTGCAATCAGTCATTTTCATAAACTGAACGGTTTTTATGATCACACAAAGTAATTTTTGGTTATAAAAGCAGTTGAAGGATTTAGAAGAAAAACTCCAAAAAGGTCCGACATTCGGGTCCCGATTTCTTTATCTCTTCTAATAAAGCTTATAGGTAGTCTAACTTACGTTTGTAAGTCATCATACGAGTCGAGCATGTCCGCGTCCGCTTTCAGTTTAGCGTTTTTCGGTTTCTTGCGAGTTGGAGAGTTTACAGCTGATAAAAAATCTGAGAGCGGTAGTCATATTATACAGTTTGAAGATTTCAGTTTTGTCAATTCTCGCGATTCTACAGACCTTCACTTAAACATCCGTAGTTCAAAAACAGACCAAACAGGAGCGATGACCACTTTGATCATATGTAGTAACTCTGACCGTTCGATATGCCCTGTTCGTTTGTTACAAACATATTTAAATATCCGTCATAGATCATTAAATTCTCCGTTATACATTCATTTTGATGGATCTTTCTTAAGTCGCTACCAATTTTGTTCTGTGTTGCAAATGGCGCTTTCGTTTTGTAAAATTCCAGATCATATAAGGTCTCATTCCTTTCGAATAGGCGCGGCCACGGAGGCCTCGCTTATGGGAATAAGCGACGAGGTAGTCAAGAAGTGGGGTCGCTGGTCATCGGGTGCATTCAGAAACTATATTCGTTTTTAATTTAAGAAATGTTGGTTATTACTTGTAGGTGGGTGTCGTATTTGGTTTATTGGATCGTCCATTGTGTACTGGGCTAGAAGAAGCGTCTTTTCCAGGCCAGGGGGGATGGACCTTGGCCTACAGACTTCAGGCTGTCGCATTTCTTGGTTTGGTCAGAGGGGGGTGACATGGAAGCAATTTACCCCTGCTGTAGGTAGTTATCTAGACAGGCATCCATCCCCGGGAATGATACTTATACAAGTAGGATCAAATGATCTAGGTAGTACAAAAGGGTTTGAACTTGTTCATGACATAGAGTGTGATCTGTTGCGCCTCCGTGTTCTGTTGCCAGACGTTAAAATTGTATGGAGTGAATTGTTGCAAAGGAGGTACTGGCATACCGCCAGGGACGGTAAAGCAATGGAAAAAACTCGAAAACGAGTAAACCTTGCAGTCAAAAATATCGTCTTGGGTGTTGGAGGATACGTCATAAAGCATAATAATATAAGAGCCAGGGATATTAATCTTTTTAGAAATGATGGGACACACCTATCTGATATTTGAATCAATGTGTACTTGAACACAATACAAGGGGCTCTAGAAAGTTTCTTATCCTCCAACGGTCCGAGAGTTTTCCCACTTCAGTAACAGAACTTGGACGTTTTTTCCTTGTCCATTTCAGAAGTATGTGGTGGGGGGGGGGGGGGGGTCGCTTGGCGGTGAGCGGGTTTAAACCCACTCATCTGGCGGGATCTGACAAGACGACTGTTGGTCATAATCCTACAATTGTACGTGAGCTCATATTTTGGTATACTTTCTTGCGGTACCACAAGTAGGTAAGGTGTATATATAATTTAGTCAATTGGCATTCTCACGTTTACCGGAGAGGCCAGTTCCTGAACTGGTACCAGTTTGGAACTTAGGTTGGACTCCTTTGAAAAAGCCAGGGAGTAGGTTGTAAATGTGTGCTTCGTATCGGGGTTTATGACCTTCTTTAACTCTCTACTAAGGTGACGTGGAGGTTAGTAGCATTCATTGGTACCAGTGAGGCACAGGCTTGCCCAAACGATTACTGGTGGTCTGTTCGTCTTGTCAGATCCAGTCTTTGTTATTTTAACTGTGGCCGTATTATCCACTTAAATGTTTGTTTCATCTATATCTCTGCGTAAATTATACTAGTAATTAATTAGACATGAAGTGATTTCGTAATCCCGTCCGTCCGTCCCTTGCTACAAGTCTTTCATTAAATAGATAATAAATAAGAGAGGACCAAGGACTTTCACAATATGCTGAATAATTATTTTTAATAACAACTTTTGGCCGTCTACCTTTTATATAACTACTAAGCCAATCAATTAAGTTTCCAGTTTTCCCATATGCTTTCATTTGATGTAAAAGACCTCGGTGCCAAACTTTATCAAGTTCTTTAGAAAAGTCACAAAATACAAAGCAATTTGCTTCCTTATTCTCCAATGAATTTAACATGCTATTATACATTTCTAATAACTGATGTACTGTTGAATGCCCTGGGAAGAAAAACCCGGATTGATATTCATATATAGGTCTATTTTGGTGGAGATAGTTATAAACATGTTTGTATATAACTCTCTCCATTATTTTCCGAACGCAGCTTATAAGTAATATAGGTCTGTAATTAGACGGCAATGAAAAATCCCCTTTTTAAATACTGCAATAGCATGAGCTAGTTTCCAGTTCGTCGGATATTTACTTTGTTGGAGAGGTTTGTCGAATATTATTTGCAAAGGCAATGCTATTTCATTTGG